>JAABKJ010000425.1:0-50508 GCA_011634705.1 Andricus grossulariae | reverse complement strand
AATTATTTTAGTTTACAGCTTAAGTATTTTCTTGAAATTTCATTTTTTTTAGTTAAAGATAAGCTTATTAAATTAAAAATGTAACTATTATCCTTTTGGTAAATTTGTCTTGTGCGATAGGATATTAATCTTCTTGTATAAAAATTAAAAAAATTTGGTTGAAAATTTAACTATTTAGTTGAAAATGATTCCAACTTCTTTTGAAAATTTAACAATTTGGTAATAAAAGGATCCCTTTTTGATGCTTAGTTAACTATTCTATTGGAAGTTACTTTTATAGGGTTAACTTCAAGTGTTTTTGATATAAAATAAAAATCTGTTTTGTTTGGAATATCCACTAGTAAATTTTTCGTTGAAAATTCATCTATTTTGGTTAAAAATTAATATCCTGTGTGGAAAATTCAACGATTTGGTTGAAAATTCATTTTTGGAGGAGGAAGATTCTTCATTTTGGTTGAAAGTTCATCTCATGGTTGAAAATTTAACTATTTGTCAGAAAAAAAAATTTGTCGGAAAAAATGGGTTTGAACTGAAAATCTGAATATTTCAGTTAAGGACATATTACTTCATTTAAAGATTCATCTCTTAGGTTGAAAATTGAACTATTTTGTTGAAAATTCATTTCTGTTAATTGAAAATTAGTTTTTTAAACTAAAATTTAACTATTCAATTTTTGGTCGAAATTTCGCATTTGTTACTTGAAAATTCATGCATTTTGTTTAGAATTACTCTTTTTCGGTAGAAAATTAATATTTTAGGTGGAAAATTGCAACTATTTCGTTGAAGGTTGATCCATTTCGTTATAAATTCATAAATATTGTTAGGAAGTGATCCTTGCTGGTTGAATATTTGCGTGTCCCATATAGAAATCGCTACACTTTTCCCATTTTCAAACAGGGCATCCCGATCGCAATTTCTGCATGGGGTGTCTAGTTTTGACGGAGTGATCCACCATAATTTTATGTAATCCAGAGTAATCCTATGTAGTCCAGAGTTAGCTTAGGTAATCCAGATTACTTCTCTATAAAGAGGTAATCCAGGCTAATCAGTAACAATCTAGGCTAATCCGAATGCGCTAGACCGCATTTTTGGGAGTTGTGGCTTCCTCAGTATTGCCTCAAATAAGGCAATAGTAGTCCTTTGGAACATAGCAATTATTTGTGAGCGATTTGATAATATTTCTGAACAATTTGCGAACAATAGTGTTGATCGACATGGGATCGGGGTTTAAAGGGCCTAGCACGAAGAAATCGTCACCGATTACAGTGGAGCTGCTGATGCTGCTCTTTCTCTCGCTCTATATGCGGAGACTTCTTAATCAGATCGAGGGGAATGTGTCGAGTGGACCAGATAACTTGAACGAAAAGAAAAAAATGCCTGGCAAGAAAGGGGACTTGGATCGAAGAAGGTTGTTGTAAACGAGAGAGTCAGAGAATCAGAGAGTTCCCTTTGGATCTCGGTCGGTGTTGAGTGTCGCGTCGCGTCGGTGATCCATCAATGATCGGAGTGGTGCGAATGAATCGTCGTTTCACCAAGCCAGTTCCTCACATCATTTATTATTCCCCACTGCACCTCTGATGTCGATTGCGGATTATTAAAGACAAGATCATTCACACACCTGTGAAAACTGAATATTTTATCATCAAAAGCCACGAGCTTAGAGCATTTTATCCACTCAATTTATTTCATTCAAGTAGTGTACTACTACAAGTGAAAACCATGCTTACAAGAAAGTACAACATTTGTACAACTGGAATGTTTCGTTAAAAATCGTAAAAAAATTACAATATTTAACAGAAAATATAATTGAATACACATATTTACAGAATTTTTTCTTGCATTTTCTGGTAGAAAAGTAAGAGAAAATATCAATAAAGTACAAATTTCTGCAACTTGAAAGTTTTTATGACTTTTTATCAATACTTTTCTTTTACTTTGTCGTACAAAGTATTGCTGCGCGCTCAACCAGTTTAAAGTTGCAACAATTTGAATAATTCCTACGTCTAACCGTTTAGACATAAAGTCCTTCAGTCGTCATTCTTTTTCGAAGGAGGGGAAGTAAGGGGAAATAGTGGTAGGAAAAGTAGGGGAAGTGAGGATAAATGAGGGGATATAAAGTAGGAAAATAAGGGAAGGTTGAGTAGGGAAAGAAAGGGGTGGGGAAGTAGGGGAAGTAAAAGGAAATGAGGGAAATAGTAGCGAAGGGGAAGTAAGGCAAATTATGGGAGGGGATGTATCGAAAGCGAGGGGAAATTAAGGAAATGAGGGGCGGAGACATAAGTAAGGTAGGAGTACTGATGGGAAAATATAGTGGGACAGTTGGGGGAGTAAGGGGAGGGGAAGTAGGAGAAGTAAGTTATGGGAAAGGAAGTAGAGACAGGAAAATGTTAGATCTGGAAGCGAGAAGAGGGGAAGTAGTGGAAAAATTTGGCGTCGGGTTGGAAAAGTGAAGTGCATTTGAAAATTTTTAGTCTGAAATCAAAAGAGCAGTCCGGAAATTTAACTTTATTTTCCAAGCGAAATTTGCTGTTTTCTAACCTGATATTTTAAAAGTATGAAAAAGGAACTTAAACGTTAATCCCAACTATTTTTCTATAGTTTAGAAATTATCAAAAATTTGATTTTTCTATTTAGCCCATCTAGAAAATCCAATCATTTATTTTTTCAGCTAATTATGTTTGGTAGAACAGTCTAAGACTATATTTTTATTTGAAAATTGATCTTTCATGGTAAAAAATTATGTTATTTGGTTAAATTTTTTGTTATGAAAATAGACAAATTTGATTATATGTCGTCATTTTTGGTCGAATATTCAAACGTTTTGTTGAAAATTCAATTATTCGGTTGAAAATTCAAGTCTTTTGGTAGAAATTTAATCTTTTTTTGCTTAAAAATGCCATTGTTTAAAAATTAGAAAGAAATATTTTCCGGAAAATTATTCTTTTTTGACTGAGGATTCAACTATGTTGTTGGAATTTCATCTTTCTTGGCTAAATTTAACTATTTTTTATTCGAAATTAAAATGTTTTTTTGTTGTGAAGAAATGTTATCTATCAAAATTTTCGTTGAAAATTAATTTTTCTACTTGGAAATTAATTTATCTAATTTTTGGTTCGAAATTTCTCTTTTCTAGTTGACAGTTCAACTACTGTGTTAGAAGTGGTCATATTTTCATAAAAAAAAATCTAAAAATGAATTTTTTTCACTTTTCTCGAAATATATTAATTTTAGAAGTAAGTATAAATATAAAAATTATGTGTTTCGATTAGATCTACACCTTTTTGAAACAAAATTTTTTTCCGAAACAAAAATTTTTCCAGATTTTGGAAGAAACTTATTAACAAAAAAGTCAAATTATTAATAACTTTATTCATATTGATCTGCGCCAAAAATCCTTGGATCGAAAATCAAAATGTATTTTAGTTGAAACATTAACTGTTACATTTTTCGTTGAGAAATCTTTTTTTATTGTTGAAAATTCAACTTGTTGGTCAAAAGCTGAACTACGTTGTTGAAAATTGATTTTATTCGTTAAAAAATCATCTGTTTTGGCTGAAAATTCAACAATATTTTAAACCAATCTTTTTTTGGTTAAAAGTTAACTTTTTTTCATTAAAAAGTAAACTATTCCATTTTTGGTAAAAAGTCGATCTTTTTTAATTGAAAATTCGTTTTTCTGGTATAAAAATTGGATTTTTTCTGTAAAAAATTAATCATTTTCTGGCAATTAATCATAGATAAAGCAGGAATTTCTGTTATGAAAAATTCTTCAAATGTAATGTAAATGTACCAACTGTTATTCAAATATTCTTTTGGAATTATCTAATTCTTTAAAAGTGTAAGTTATCCTGGCATGAATTTTGTTGTGAATTCCTTAAATAAACTTTTTTCAAAATAAAAATAAATATAAGTGTGAAAAGTAATTTAAAATGTACATCATTATTTGAAGGTTCAGTTTAAAAAGTTATTCATTACTCTGGAAAGTGTATGCAATCAGTAGAAAAAGTAAATCTGACCAGACACAGTCGGACACGTCAGGCATGATAGAAGAAATTAGTGTAAGGTTCCCTAGAATATAAGTCCAGATTTTTTAGGGTCTTTATACAATATTCTATGTTTGGAAATTCTAATTTCTTTTGAATTTTAATGAAATAATTAAATATTAGTAAATAACTAGTAATATTTAAATATATATATAAATAGAAGTGATTTTAAATAAAGTCAACTACATAAAAGGGAATTCTAACAGAATTCAAGCTAATATTAAAATCAAGTGAATTCAACACTCCAACAATTCAAATTTAATTAATTAAATTCAATAAAAAATTAATACGCGGAATTTAAATTATACTGTATTAGCTACAAATTATATAAATTTTGAATTGAAATTCAACTGCTTGGTTGTAAGTTGAACTGCTTTGACATGAATTAATTTTTTTGATTGAAGATTCATCATTTCAGTGAAAAATTTATCTTTTTGGTTGAAAATTTAACTATTTTATTTGAAATTCATCTTTTTTCATAGAAATTTGGTCTCTTTTGGTTTACAATACAACTATTTCGTTGAAAATTAACCTGTTTTTATTAAGCCTTCAAATATTTTGTTGAACATTTGGCTGTTTTGGTTGAATTGAACTGGTTTTTATTTAAAATAAAAATATATTTAGGTTGAAAATTCAAGTACCTGGTCGAGAGTTTAACTCCCTTGTTCGAAGTTTATTTTTTTGGGTTTGCGATTAATTATTTTGGTTTAAAAATTGATTTTTTAAATTAAAATTTTAATTATTTGGTTGAAAATTCATATATTTTGTTGAAAATACGCCTCTCAGGATAAAAAGTTGATGTTTTTGGTTGAACATTCAAGTACTTAGTTGAAACTTGAACTCTGTCGATAAAAATTATTTTTTTGTTTGTTGAGGATTTGCCCTTTTGATTGAAAAATTATCTTTTTTACTGAAAATTTTGCTTTTTTGGTAAAAAATTAATCTTCTTTGATAAAAGTTTAACTTTTCGTTTAAAAATTCAACTCTTTTGCTGAAAAATCGTCTTTTTCGTTTTGGAATTTATGTATCCTTTTTCGTAGATATTTGGTCTTTTTCAGTTAAAAAAAAAACGTTTTGATTAATAATTAATCTGTTTTGTTTGGGCAACAAACCTTTTTGCTACAATTTTTTTTGTGGAATTCAACTATTTTCGATTTAAAATTAAAACATTTTTTCGTAGAAATATCAACGATTATATTTTTTGTTGAAAATTCATCTCTTTCGTTAAGGAATCAAATACTTTTTTGAAAACTCGTTTTTTTTCGTAAAAACATAATTTTTTCAACCAGCAATTCATCTTTTCTATTTTCTAATAAAAAATTTTTCTTTTCCAGTTGAAAACTGATCTATTTTTTCAATTCAATTGTTTTTGATTTAAAATTAAAATCTTTTTTAGTTGAAATATCAACTATTACATTTTTGATTGACAATCTTTTTCTTTAATTCAACTACGTGGTTGAAAGTTAATGTCATATGTTGAAAATTCATTTTTTTAAATCATTCAACTTTCTAGATTATAATTTAACTCTTTTGTTGGAAAATTGTCTTCACAATTTACAAATTTATCTCTTTTGTCAGGAATTTCGTTTCACTGGATAAAAATACAACTTTGATAATTTTTCGTTGACATATCAACTATTACACTCGTTGTTGAAAATTCATCTTTTTGGTTGAAAATTCAAACATTTTGTTGAAAATTATTGTTTTTTTTTTAAATTTGAAAATCTAACTTTTTCGGTTGAAAATACAACATTTTGTTGAAAGTTGATGTTTTTTAGTTGAAACTGTAACTATTTGTTGAAAATTGATGTATTTTTATGAAAATTAAACGTTTTGAAAAACAGTTTCTGTTGTTCCTAGGAAGTTGTGAATCTTCCTAAAGTGAAAGTCGGAACTGGGCGAATCTAAAGAAACACTCATAGAAAAAAAAATAATTGCGAGTGTCAATTTTTAACCCATAAAGATCTGTTCTCAACCAAATAGTTGAATTATTAAAATGGAAAAATACATTTTCTACCGTAATTGAAATGTTAAATTGTGATTTAAAAAACAAAACAAATCTTCCATCAACCAAATAGTTAAATTTTAAGTTCAAAAATTAGTTTTTAACCATAAACCAAAAAATTTTCAACGAAATATGTACATTTTTAACCAAATAGTTGAACATTCTACCAAGAAGATAATTTTTTAGCAAAAGGGACTAATGAAAATTCCAACATTTTGTTGAAAATTATTTTTTTTAATTGGAAAATTTAACTTTTTCGGTTGAAAATTCAACATTTTGTTGAAAGTTGACGTTTTCTAGTTGAAAATATAACTGTTTGTTCAAAATTTATGTATTTTTATGAAAATTCAACGTTTTGAAAAACAGTTTCTGTTGTTCCTAGGAAGTTGGGAATCTTCCTAAAATCAGAGTCGGAACTGGGTGAATCTAAAGAAACACTTTTGGAGAAAAAAAAACAATTTCGAGTGTAAATTTTCAACCCATACAGATCAGTTTTCAACCAAATAGTTAAATTATTAAAAATGGAAAATACATTTTTTCCCATAATTGAAATGCTGAATTTTGATTAAAAAAACAAAACAAATCTTCCATCAACCAAATAGTTAAATGTTAAGTTCAAAAAATAGTTCTTAACCATAAAAAGAAATTTTCAACAAAAAATATACATTTTTAACCTAATAGTTGAATATTCTACCAAAAAGATAATTTTTTAATAAAAGGCACTAGTGAAAATTCAAACATTTTCTTGAAAATTATTTTTTTTTCTATTTGAAAATATAACTTTTTCGATTGAAAATTCAACATTTTGTCGAAAGTTGATGCTTTTTAGTAGAAAATATAACTATTTGTTGAAAATTTATGTATTTTTATGAAAATTCAACCTTTCGAAAGACAGTGTTGTTCCTAGAAAGTTGTGAATCTTCCTAAAGTGAGAGTCGGAACAGGGTGAATCTAAAGAAACACTTTTAGAAAAAATAAAATAATTGCGAGTCTCATAGAGACTTATAGCACAATACAGAAAAATTTGAATTTTTTCCCACCCTGAAATTCAGAATTTTCTACAAAAAAATTTATTTTAGAAATATTATGTCGGTCATGACTAACTTATGAGTTCCAATACAAATTATAACAACTTTCACTCCATAGATATGAAAAAAGTTCTGGATGAAGCTTTGTATTCGTTAAAGTGCATTATTTGTTGTGACAATTGTAAAGTAAAAAAATACGTGAATTTCGAAAAAGTGGAAGTGGAAATAAAATTTAAAAAGTTACATAATCGCCTCTCAGTATAGAATATGTTTATTATATGAACACCAAAATATTTGGTTGACCCAACTAAATTTGTTAGCTGTTCGAACAAAATCTTATATAGATTGAGTATTGGATTGGTCAAAAAATTTGTGTTTGCTCAATTAAATATTTTGTTGAATTAACCCACATTTGTTTGATTCAATCAAATTTTCATGTATATCCAAGAAAACAGGTTGTCCAAACTGCAAAAAAGTTATTTCTGTTTTGATCCAGTAGGGTTTCACAGAATAATAAATAATCAATTCAGCATTGAAAATTCGATCAGCGGAATGAAAATGAAAATGATGTTTTTATTAATGTTGCAGAATTACTTCATCCGAACGAACTCTCTTCATCCATGGAGTCATTGGTCGCATACGATGCATCAGTTGGGTCCCCTGGGCCAATGCACCAAAATCAAAGAACTAAACGTATGCGAACAAGTTTCAAACATCATCAACTCAGAACGATGAAAAGTTACTTTGCCATTAATCAAAATCCGGACGCCAAGGATCTTAAGCAGTTGGCACAAAAAACTGGATTATCGAAGAGAGTCCTGCAGGTATCTTAAAAAAACTTCTGCACATTCAGTCTCTTTTCTTCCATGTATCAGTATCAGTACAACGGATTGTCTGCCTTCGGCACGTGCAAGAAATCAGTCCTGAGATCAATCACTTTAGTTGCATCCATAATATGAAAAAAGTTTATTATTTGCTCTACAGGAAACAGAAGGGCAACTAAATTAATTCCAGCCAAATTAATATATAATAATATATTTGTTGACATCTTGTCACCATTGACAGGGTTTTACAGAACCTGGAAAATCTCGAAAAGTCCTGTAATTTTGATAAAGAAGCTGAAAAACCTGAAAATGTTAAAAAAATTTCAAAAAGGCCCGAAAATTTTTATTGATAATTCTTTTTGCGGCGCAAATAATTATTTTAGTACTTTTCTGCTTATCTTACAATTTCAGATTGATTAAATTACTTTCTAATGACTTAATGAGCGCGGTAGGCGATTACTTGCTACTCTTTTTACGATTATATATCAATATTTCTTTTACTATATCCAAATAATTTTTTTAGGACGGAATTATAGTCAAAAATACTTCTCAACCATTTTTAAATTCGAAAAAAATGTCAGAGATGACTCTGCATTACATAAAATTATCATGGATTACTTCGTCTAAACTAGACTCACGCGAATTGAAAACCAAATAGGATTACCTTTTAACAAAATTGTCCAATTTTTAACAAGGAAGATTAAGTTTCAACCAAGCAGTTAAATTTTCAACGAAAATATGAATTTTTAACCAAGAAGATAAATTTTCTACCTGAAAAGATGCATTTTCAACCAAGTAGTTGAATTTTGAACAAAAAAAAATCATTTTTCAACAAAAAATAAAATAGTTATATCATTAATTGAAAAGATTAAGTTTTTACACGAAATGAGACTTAAAAAAATTGAATTTTCAATCGAAAATGGATCAATTATATTTCAAATTTGCAAGATTGAGTTTTTCAAAAAAAAAAAAAGCAAATTGAAATAATTTTTATATATATATTTTCGTTGAAACTTAACCCATGAGTTACATTTTAGCCAAAGAGATGGATTTTCAACAAAATGATGGATCTCGAATTAAAAAATAAATAAATAGTTCAATTTTGAATCAAAATGATGAATTTTGAACTGAAATAGTTAATTTTTCAACCAGAAAATTAATTTTAGACAGAAAAGATTAACTTTTGACCAAAAAAGAAATATTTTCTACGAAATATATGAATTCTAAAACAAATGGTTGAATTTTTATTACTTAGACTACCTAAATTACTTCGAATTTTTGGATTATTCTGAATCACATTGATTACAAGTTAATTACTCTAGACAAAAAGTGAATTATTTCGGATTAGACTCGGTGAAAATTTAATTTTTGATATTTTACACAACAAAAGATTTCATTATAAATTGAAAAACAGATAAATTTGACCAAAAAAGACGAATTATCAACATAGTGATAGAATCCTCAATTGCAACAAATTAATTTTCAACAAAAGAAATTTATTTTCAACCAAAAAGATGAATTTTCAACGAAATGCATCTTCTACCAAAAAGACTAATTTTTAAGAAAATAAATGAATTTTTGGTCTAAAAAAGATCAATTTTCAAACAAAAATACAAGAGTTAAATTTTCATTAAAAATTTTTTTTAATTCACAAGAGCGATAATTTCACGAAGCAGTTTGATTTTGTACCAACTAGTTAAATTTTCTACCAGCTTCTTCAATTTTTTAGCCAAAAAAATGAATTGTTAAAAAAAGGTTGAATTTTCTGCGAAATAGTTCATTTTTGAATTTAAAAAAATCAGTTTTTAACCCAAAAACGGAATTTTCAACCAAATACATACATTTTTGACAGAGTAGTTTAATTTTTGATCGAAAAATATCAGATTTCAAACAAATAGTTGAATTATTAAAACGGAAAAATACATTTTTTACCATAATTAAAATGTTAAAGTTTTGTTTAAAAAAACAAATATTCCATCAAGCAAATTGTTTAATTCTGAGTTGAAAAATTAGTTTTCAAAAATCAAAAGAAATTTTCAACAAAATATATAAGTTTAGAAACTAATAGTTGTATATTTTACACAGAAGATCATTTTTTAACAAAAAGGTCTAGTTTTAAAACAAATAGTTCAATATTTGGTCTGAAAAGGATAATCTTTTAACCAAAAGTAGGTTAGTTCAATATTTATTAGATTTTTTTTTTCAAATTAGAAAAGCGAATTTTTTAAGAAGCAGTTGAATTTTCTACCAAATACTTCAATTTTCTACCAAGTTCTTGAATTTTTATGCCAAAAGTGTAAATTTTACACAAAACAGTTGAATTTTCTGCCAATCAGTTAATTTTTGAATTAAAAAATTCGTTTTTAAACCAAAAAAGAAATTTTCAACACAATACATACATTTTTGACCAAATAGTTTAATTTTTAACCCAAAAAGATCAGCTTTCAACCAAAAGCAGAATAGTTCAATTTTCATTGACATTTTTTTTTCAATTAAGAAAAGCGAATTTTCTTTTAAGCTGTTGAATTTTCTACCAAATAGTGGAATTTTCTAACAACTATTTAAATTTTCAAGTCAAAAGAACAGATATTTCACAAAACAGTTGACTTTTCAACTTGAAAACATAAATTTTCAACAGGAAAGTTCATCTTCAATCAAACAGTTAGCTTTTCGACAAAAAAGTTCATTTTCAAACAAAATGTTGAATTTTTATCTAAAATTATTAATCTTTAACCAAAAACAATGCATTATATAATTATAATAATAATAATAATAATAATAATTCTGTTCGCAGCATGAAATTAGTTCATAGTGATGCTTTTGTTTTCTCAAGATTTTATTTTGAGATTGAATAATAATTAAAAAAATTTTAATATTGACACACTAAGAAAATTTTGATTATGCAATTTTAATCATGCATATTAATTATAAATTTAAATAACCTACTAACCTTAGACTGACATGAAAGTATATCACTTATTCAACTATGGAAAACTTCTAAGTTGAATGCGTTGGTAATTTTTTGTCGGTATGAATTTAAATTTTATAAGTTTTTTTTTTAATTGACTCGAAAGTCATTTCACTCATAAAATTATTAAAAGTTTATAAATTTACTGTGTCGATAATTTTTTTTTCGCCAATAATTTGAGTTTAATTATACATATACTTGAAATTGAACTATATTGATTTTATGTTCACCCTTATATTCTTTCAAGTTATAGACACAATTTTATTTCTATATAATAGAATTCTTAAAATATACGAGCAAAATGTCAAAGTTAGAATGTTCCAAATTAAACATTTTCTTCTAATACCTTCTATATAAAAATATTGAAACTTTAGAGTGGATGCCTTAGAGTACGATTTTTTTATGATTTCGAGTGTAAAAAAATAAAAAATAAATATTCTTTATTCGCTCGCATATAATGTATTCCATTTGCAGTAAAAGGAAATAATATGTTCAATTGATAATATATAAGATTCTTTGGAATCAATTTTAAATCTTAAAAATTGTACAACAAACTGATATAAATAATAGGTAACTTGCAGTTTTGAAATAAATACATTTGACGTTTTACTTAATATTTTTCTTTGATTTTTTCAGCCAATAACTTCTTTTAACTTTTGAAAAATAAATTTTAATCTAGCCGAATCTAGAAAAGTAATTTTTCTTCAATCAGAAACTAATTCCTCTATTCAGCAGGAATTTTTTTCATTATTTTTAGTTTTATATTTTCACTTGCTACCTGAAACGGTAAAATAAAATATACAATTGTTGCACCTATAGAATAAATTTCACACACTTTAAAATTTCAAAAGTTTCCAAAATTTCCCGGCACCACTAGAAATTTTTCTCAAGTTGAAAAAATTCCAGTCAGTTTCTTTCAAAACAAAAAAAAAATGGAAAAATTCGAATTTTAATTGTTGAGCGCCCCTAACTTACTTTAGTATAGACTTTAAAATTCAAAATTCACAACTTTCAAACACTAAAAATTAAAAATTGTATTTTTGTTCAAAACTAAGAGTTTTATATTTGGAGCAATGAAAATTTGGTAGATTCAAAATAAAACATTAAAAATTCCTCACAGAAAATGGGAACGCCTATGGGCAAATATTTTTTACTTAGATAGCTTTAAAATTATAAACTTCAATTTAAAATCTAGAAAATTGAAGATACGGTTCAAAGTAACGCAATATCATAATTAAAAAAGTCGAAATAAAACATTCAAAATTAATAGTTGAATACTGATATATATTTAAAATGTAGCTATTTCACTATATAATAAAGTCAATTTCAAGTCTTGAAAAATTTAAAAATTCCAAAAAAGCATTAAACAGTGAATGTCTTTGAATTAGCATCCCAATTTTCCAAGCCCCTTTCCGAATTAATCTGTAAAAAAATTTAAAAAATTTGCCTTAAAAAAACCATGTGAGAATTAGGCACTCAAAACATAATTATTTTAAAGTTCCTGTCAGATAATATTTTTAAAGTGAATGAATGATACAAATTAAAATTAGAATCATACTAATTTTGTTTCATATTTTCATATTGATAATTCGCGTGCATAATGTTGCTAGTTCTTAATAAAAGATTCAAACTTTCAACCAACTTGATGGATTTTCAACCTAAATAGATGAATTTAAAAAAAATGTACCTCATGTAAAACAGCATAAAAAAATCTTGCCTCCACGCACAAAATATGCATGTGCTTTCAGGTTTGTACATGAATATGAACATTATAATTAAGTAATATGAATGAAGTTGAATTTATCACCTTATTCTATCCAATTTGAAAAGTAATTTTATGTAATTGGTGGAGCCCCCTCTCCTAACACATACATTATTATACATTATTATACTATTAAGCCATTACTTTTTCGGGGTAGGCGTGACTCACTCGGTCTTTAGGTTTGTCTTAACTGACGAAAAATTCTGAGTCGGCTATTCTATTGTTTTTGACCCGTAGAATCTGAAAATGAAGGTCCCAAAATCGTAGCTGCTCCCCTTTCCATGATATAGTCCAAGAATTGTCATTTTTATTATTTTTATCGAAAATGATGCATTAAAATGGGAAAATGAAGTTCACTATGTAATTTGGACACAAATAGTAATCATTGTTATCACAGAATAATGCATTCAATGAATATTGTTCAGAAACTAGATGAACCCACGTTATTTCCAACGGACATGTATTATAAACTATCCATCTGACTATCATTATTCTATTTTATAAACTATTTGATAAACTGCTATATTACGAACTCTCAGCAATAATAATAACGATACGTATTTTCGAATATATTTATCAAACATAAGTAATATATTTATTATTATATTGATTATACATTGTGTTTCAATTTATTCAATCATATCGAACCGAGATTTTAGAATTTGAGACTGGACTAAATAATGATAAAAAGAAATTGCCTCTTGTTTCTTCGAATACTGAAGAATTATTAAATCATGTAGTAGAAAAGCGAAATATTATCGGCGATTACCGTGTTAAAATTATGGCTGATGGTGGGCACGGCTTTTTTTAAATTTGCATGTCTGTGATAGCTGATGTATCAACAGATCCTCCAGATTCATTAGAAAGAAGAAAAAAAGTAATCTATAACAAAACAAAAACCACAAATAACTAGACTAATGTAAACAAATTATTAATAGTTTGTATTAGGCCAGAGATAAAAGAATCATATGCAAATATCAAAATTCTCTTTGATTTGATAAAAATTAATGATATTTCATTTAAATTTATGTCAGATTTCAAAGTTTTATTCATGGTGAATGGTCAACAAAGAGCGACAGCGTCATTTGCGTTTCCCTACTATTTTATTAGTTTTTCAGACATTAGAGATAGTAAAAAAGCATTTTATAATACTGATAGAGACGAACATCATGAAATGAAAAAATATAGAGATTTAAAAAAAGGTAATCAGAAGAATGTTTCTTCAGGTCGTCAAATTAAATTTTCAAAAGATCGTCACAGTACAATAAATGAGCCACTGTTTGTAGAGAAAGATATTATGTGTGTACTAGAAAAATACATCATACCCGAGCTGCATACACCACAAGGGTTTGTCAATCACCTTTATTAAAACGGTCTAGTACCGTCACTTGGTCGAGAAAGAGCACCATACTGGCCTATAAAACTGAAAGTAGTATTCAAAAATTATCATGGTGTTTGCAGGAAATCCATGCAGAAAATAGCTAAAGGAACCCATTGAATGACTGGGTCCTAATATTTATAAAGATGTAGGTCAGTCTGTTTTATTACCTTACGTGAGTGCATTTAAGGCGATAACCAAAATAGTTGATTTCTGCTTTTCTGCATGGAAAATTGACAATATTAATCACCTAGACAATTTGCTTGAAGAACTAGCGAAGGTAGTAGTGGCAACAGACATCTCGATCACATTGAAACTACATGGTTTATTTGAGTATCTCAAAGATTGTTTAAAATTTTTCGAACATTCAGAAGATTCAGGACTATGGTCAGAACAAGCTGGAGAATCGGCACACAGAGAATTTTTACGATTTTGGGAGAAAAGAAAAATAAATTTTATTAGTGATTCCTCTTATTCACAAAGACTAAAAGATGCTGTTGTAGAATTCTCTTCGGTTCATTGATAAAACGCTCAATTATACAATTGTAATAAGAATCTTCACCATTTGTGACAGAATTACATAGCATACTTTATTTTCCCATTTCAGAGCATCATTTTTAATACAAAATTACATTTTATTACTATATCTTGGGAAGCGGATCAGCTATGATTTTGAGACCTTCATTTTCGGATTCTACGGGTCAAAAACAATAGAATAACCTACACAGAATTTTTCTTCAATCAAGACAAACCTTAAGACCTCAGACCATCACCGTGGAAAGAAGTAATGTGAGGAAGGTGGTATTGATTTTTTTTTTACATTCCTTGAGGATAAGTCAGGTTCACCCCATCCGAAAAATTTTCTATATCCACCCTTGCCTTGCTGCATCCAGACTCCTAATTCTCTTAGCAAATAAATAAATGAGGGAGAATGATAGAGTGATATTGAATTTACAGGTCTGGTTTCAAAATGCAAGGGCGAAGTGGAGACGGAACATAATGAGGCAAGAAGGCAACACCTCGAACAATGTTGGATGTCCAGGCACTCCTGTCTCCTCCAGCACTGGAGGAGGTTCTCCAGGAGTGGGTCCAACTTCTGGTCTCCTGGGGGACAGCAACAGCATGCCGTCAACTTCGATGGAAGAATTACATGCACTTCATCATTTACATTCCGGGGTTTCTTCTCAGGTATCTTTCTCTGACCTTTACTGACGAAGGCTTCAACTTGAAGAGGAAACTTTTAGTACTGCGTCAAATCATCTTGACTGAGCAAACAGTGCTTCGAATTGAGATACTTCACTTGAGTGCTAAGAGTGAGCTAAACACAAACAGACAAAATTGCTTACATTAGTCGATCATTTCATTAAAAAAAGAGGAAATTTTAGGTACAAAAGGGGCTGCTCAAAAACTACGTCAGGCTATTTTGAAACATTGTCCTCCCCTTTTTCGTCACAGATCATCAGCATAAAATAAAACACTAAAAATATAAGCATAATATTTTAGCAGACTTTACAGCCCAAAATTTTAGCTCTCAAAATAGGGGAAATAGTGTCATTCTTCACGAAAATGAGAGGAAAATAGGGAAATGAATTGTTTTGAATAAAATTAGGGTATAGGTACTATACTGAATTTGATATGAAACGCTTAAGATTTTGAGTCGAAATATATTGCATTTCATACCAAAAAACATGAATTTTCAACGAAAGTGTTGAGTTTTTAAGCTGAAAAGTCAAAAATTGTATAAAAAAGTTGACTTTCAATCTCGAAAAGATGAATATTTACTGAAAAAATATGATTTTTTACCGAAGTACTTGAATTAAAAAAAAAGGAATTTTTAACAAAATAATTAAATTTTCAACCTACAAAGACGAATTTCTAATCAAATAACCAAATTCTTAAACAACAGAGAATTAATTTTATCAATGAACAGTTGAATTTTTAACAAAATTGTTGAATCTGTAAGTCAAAAAGGCGAATTTTATAGAAAAAAGGTAAATTTTTAAACAAGAATTTTCGAAAAAAAATGATTAATTTTTCTACGAAAAAGACATTAATTTTCCAAAAAGTTTTAAGTTTTTGAATTAACAAGTGAAACGTTTTAATAATTAGTTGATTTTGAATCCCGAAAAGATGAATCATTGACTAAGAAAGATGTTCTTTTCAACCAAATACTTAAATTTGTAATCACATAATTAAATTTTCTACCGAAAAAGATGAATTTTCAACTAAATACTTAAATTTGTGACCACATAATTAAATTTTTTACCGGAAAAGATGAATTTTTAACTAAATACTTAAATTTGTGATCACATAATTAAATTTTTTACCGAAAAAGATGAATTTTCAACTAAATAGTTAAAAAAATGAATTATCAAGCAAACCATTGAATTTTCAAGTAGTTTAATTTGCAATTGAAAAATATGAATTCTCCACAAAAAATATAATATTTGATATTTTAACAAAGAAAAGATTTTCATTTTAAATTGAAAAGGGTCGAATTTAATCAAAAAGATGAATGATTAATTTTTAAACAAAAAATTGCACTTTTACTATTTAAAAATATTATTTTGCAATCAAAAAGGTTATTTTCCACCAAATAGTCGATTTTTCTATCGATATGGTTGATTTTTCAATCAAAATAGTTGAAAATTTGACTTAAGCGAATGAGTTTTAAAATGAAAAAAAAACGATGTTCAAACAAAATACAATGATCTTCAATTGATAAAACTAATATTTAAGAAAGTAGTTTAACTTTTAACTAAGGTGTCGGCTTTTCAAGCAACAATATTAATTTTCTACGTAAAATTACGAATTATAACAAAATTCATACATTTTCAACCAGATTATTGAATTTTCAACTAACAACGACAAATTTGCAAACATTAATTAAATAGTGAAATTTTGAGATAAAAAATTAATTTATAACTAAAAAAGAAAGAAATTTCGACAAAATTGTTGAATCATCGACCTCAGCAGATTAATTTTTAACCAAATAGTTGCACTTTTTGAATTTTCCACTAGGAATGATTTTCAAAAAATAGGTAAATCTTCAACCAAAAAAGACCATTTTTCAAACAAAAAGTTCTCTCTCTTAACCAAAAAGATCAAATTTCTATCAAAAAAGGTGCTTTTTCACCGAAGAATGATTTTTCGTTCAAGAGAGAAAAAAAATGTCAACCAAATCGTTCAATTTTCAAACAAAAAAGACGAATTCTTTACGAAATAGTAGAATTTTCTACCAAAAAGTTCATTTTCAACCAAAAATCGAATAATTGAAAAATGAATTTTCAAACAAAAATAAACGAATTTTTAACCAATTTCTTAAATCTTCAATCAATCAAATGAACGTGCAACAAAGTAGTTCAATCTTAACCGAGAATTTCAATTTTCGAAAAAAATATGCATTTCCAATCAAACATTTAATAATTGAATTTTCAACTAGAATCGTTCAATTTTCAGCCAGAAAAAGCTTAGTTAAATTTTCACCTGGGAAAATTAATTTTTAATAGAAAGAAAGAATTCTTAAAAAATAGGTAAATCTTCAACCAAGCAGTCGAATTTTTAATCAAAAGTGATGAATTCGATACAAAATTCAACGTCATAATTAAAATCAATTACCTTTTAACAAAAAATAGTTATATTTTATTATTAATTTTCTTCTTTCGTTTTTATAGATTTTCCATTTATTCAGTTTGCATTTAAGCGGAAAAATTACAAAAAGGTGAAGTTTCTAAAAAACAAGCGGAAGAATAGGAATTCTTAAAAAATGGTAGAGAAGGTAATAGGGGAAAAAGTGTAAAGTCTGTATTTAGATTCATTTACTTGTAACATAAAATAATTAGTTTTTATTCCTTCAATCCATTTAAAAAATTGTTATCCACATTTATATTTTCCATGCCTGATGTCACATTCTATGTTACCCCCCCCCCGCTCCCTGTTAGTCTGACGTAGTTTTTAAACTGTACCGAAAGAAGCTTCAGGTTTTTCACAAAGTTTAATTATTATACAACAATTTTAATATAATCAAAAATAGAAATGTCTTCGAGTCGTTGATCGAGATTTGTCAAGTATCTCGAATCGTACTTTCAAGTGCAATCAGTGATAATAATAATAGTTCCAAGCATATCCGAATTACCAAAGTTTTAGACAATAGTTTTCATAAAATAAGGAGGGGTGAGACCAAACATGATTAATTTTTTCTAGATTCCATTTTTTATTTGACAAAAACTAATAATACATTTTTTTAATGACTCATTAATTAAGGATGTACACTAGTCATCTCCAATTCAAAAATAAGCATTGAGAAAAATGATTGGTAAAATTAAGAAAAATGTTACCATTGTTAATTGTTATTAATTTTAGAAGAGGACTGAAGCAATTATTATTTAATCCTAATGTTGTGGAGCTGATTTTATTCCTTGAAAGATTCTCTACACATTTTGTTGGTACATTTTCATTTAAAAAGTGTTATTGAAGATATGTATTGTTGATTAAATTAATATTAAATTAACGATTGTTTCATTCCTATAAATGAATTTTTGGGAACAAAAAAGTACCAAAAAGAACAATACAACATTGGAATTTGCGGAGTAAATATCGCACGAGGAGTAAACCCTTTTTGTAGACTTTCGTCACGCCCTCAAAGATCCATAAGTAATAGGATTGACTTTCTGGGTGGGGGATGTCAGGAACCAATTGCATGCTCGAACAGTCGCCTCCGAACATTTGCGGGGTAAATTGCGCGAGAAATAAACCCTTTTTGTAGACTTCGTCACGTTCTTAAAATGGACCGTGCGCTCTAGTAGCGCCAGTCAAAAACAGCAAATCTGCTCATTACATCCTTGCCGTACGCCTGCTTAATCATGGTGGTCTCAATTGAAGACTTTTCAAGTTTGACATCAAACTTCACCGCGCAACGTTGCACGAGCGTGCGGTCCATTTTAAAAGCGTGACAGAAGCATACAGAAAGGTTTACTTCTTGCGCTATATATACTAGGCAAATTCTCGAAGGCGACTGTTCGAGCATGTAGTTGGTTCCTGACATGCTTCACCCAGAAAGTCAGTCCTACTGCTTATAGAACTTTGAGGGCATGACGAAAAATAACAAAAAGTTTACTTCTCGCGCGATATTTACTCCGCAAATGCTCGGAGGCGACTATTCGCGCATGCAATTAGTTCATGACATTCCCCACCCAGGCAGTCAGTCCTACTACTTATGGAACTTTGAGAGAGTGACGGAAGTCTACAAAAAGGGTTTACTTCTTGCGCGATATTTACTCCGCAAATGTATCAATTGTATTAGAATTTTCTGAAACATGTGACTAAAGCTTCATGCAGTTACTGTTGCTGAAATTTCTGTTCCTGTTTAGGAAAATTTACAAACTGTTTCTGCATAAAGCTTTGGTGACGCGACTCTGAAAATTCCTGCAGAAATTTCTAACAGTGTACATCATTAAGTCAAGAGTTAATTTTATTCAAGAACCGTATATCTGAATCGAGTGTGTAAATGGTCTGATCCCACCTTACTCCTTTTGTAGATACGTGGGCGAGTAACTAACAATGAATACGACTAATTGATACTAACACGTTGAGATTAACAATCTTAAGTGCACAGATGATGTTGCTGCAAAAACTTTCTGCCATCAATCGATAAAATCTTCTTCTTGTAACACGAAAGCAATTAGCTCAATAATCTCCATCTCTCCGGAGAAGCTTTGCGAGCTATTTTAAAAAATATTTCCTTTTTCTGTTATTTTTGTTAGGAAGTCTGTTGAGACAAATTGTTTATTATATATTTGTGTACATATGAGTAGTTAACAATGTCGCCTTTAAGAGAATGTATCGAGAAATGTTTGTAATTCCATACAATTTTGAGTTGTGCAATTATAAAATGTTTTTTTTTAATATGGTTAGGAAGCTGGACATGGTGATGATTATAAATAATTTTATAGAATATTTATTAGTGTAAACCAGAAATGAATAGATTATCAAAAGAATGCTAAATATGGAGTATTTTAGGCAGAGTACAGACAAGTATTCCTCCAAATCGATGTTGCTATTTAGGGATCGTCCATTAACTATGTTACCAATTTTAGCCTATTTTTGAAACCTCTATCATAATTTTTCAAGAAAAAAGGGGCAAACTAGAGAAATAAATTGTTTACAATGAAATAATGTAAATACCATGTTGAATTGAATGTCAAAAATTTGTAATTCCTAAGATTTCAACTTGAAATGTATATTGTATTTTGAACACAATAGTGAAATTTTCAAGCTAAAAAGAATAATTTTTTCAAAGTCAGATGAATTTTTAATTCAAAATGACAAATTTCCAACAAAGTAGTTGAATTTTTGACCAAAAAAGATGACACTCTGAAAATAGTTCAATTTTCAACGGAATAGTCGCGGTTTCAAACAAAAAACATTAAAAATTAACCTAAAGCCGTTAAATTTTCAGGCTAAAAAGAAGAAATTTTCGGAGCATGGTTTAATTTTTAACCCAAAAAGCTGAATTTTCAACAAAAAAGTTCATTTTGAACTTTAAATCAGATAGTTGAATTTTCCACTGTCAAAAATATTTTTTGAACCAAAAATAGAAATATCGATTTTTCAGTTTGAAAAATTCATTTTCAACATAAACAACTTATTTTTCACCAGTTGGATTTAACAAAAAATTAAGATTTTTTTACCAAATAGTTGAATCCTCAACCAGAAGGAAGACATTTTCAACAGAATACATAAATTGTCCACTAAAAAGTTGAGTTCTCAACCTATAAACAATAAATTCTTATCCAAGAATGGAATAGTTACATTTTTAGACAAAAATTTTATTTTCATCAAAAGAAAACGAATTCTCAACAAAAATGGTTGAATTTTGTAGTTGAAAAAAAGATTCAGCTACAAAGCAGTGGAATTTTCAATCCTAAAATATGATTTTTCAGCATAAAGAATTATTTTCTATCTAATAGGAAAATGTTCAACCATTAGTTTGCTTTTCAACTCAATATTTAGACTTAAAAGCAAAAATATGAATTTACAAGAAAAAAATAATTTTTAACCGAATAGTTTAATTTTTAGCTGATTATTAAATATTCAAGGCAAAAAGACAAATTTTCTACATAACAGTTCAATTTTGAAACAAAAAATAATAATGATAATTTTTGAAAAGTAGTTGAACTTCAAGCCAACTAGTAAATTTTTTTACGAAAACACAAGAATTTCCAACAAAGCATGTAATAGTTGATGTTTCAACCAAAAAATTGAATTTGACCAAAAATGTAGTCATGAAATTAAAAAAAAATAATGATACGGTAGCTTAACTATCAAGGAAGTTGTAGCATTTTGAGCTAAGAGAAGATAAATTTCAACCAAATATGTGAAATTTAAACCAAAAATATGAATTTTATACCAAGAAGAATAACTTTCTACCAAATAAGATAAATCTTCAACAAAATACATTAGTTTGTGAAAAATCTATTGAATTTTTAAACTGAAAATATGTTTTTTCAACATAAAAGATTATTCTCTACCAAATAGATAAATTTTTAACCAAATATTTTAATTTTTAACCCAATAGTTGAATTTTGAAGCAAAAAATATGAAATTCAAAAAAAATTTCAATCAAATAGTTAATTTTCTAGCAAATTATTGAATGTTTAGGCCAAAGAGATGAATTTTCTACAAAAAAGTTCAATTTTGAACTCGAAAATATAAATTTCCAACGAAAACAAAAATTAATTTTCAAAAAGTAGTTTAACTTTAAACCAACTGGTAGATTTTTATAAAAAAAAGAATTACCAGCGAAGTATGTGATAGTTGATGTTTCAAACAACGAAGCCGAATTTTCAGCAAAATTGTTGAATCGTCAACTAAAATTTCTTGACTAAATAGTTGAATTCTTAAACAAAATAAAGAAATTTTCAACAAACAAATTTATTTTTCTAGCAAAAAGATGAATGTTCAACAAAATGCATGATTTGTATGTACACAGTTGAATTTTCAATCTATGAAGATAAATTCTCAACAAAAAATGGAATAGGTAAATTTTTATATAAAAAGTTAATTTTTAACAACAACAAAAACGTATTTTCAACCAAGAAATTTAATCCTCAGCTAATGAGTTGAATTGAAAAAAATGAAGTTTTAACAAAATAGTTGAAAAAAAAAAAAAAAAAAAAATGTTACACTAGGAAGAATCATGTTCTCCCAAATGAGATAGATATTTAACAAAAAAAATTAATTTTTTACAAAATTGTTGCATTTCGAAGTAAAAAACAAATTATCTAGAAAACAGTTAAATTTTTAACCCGAAATGAGGTAAATTTTCAATTAAATAGTTTAATTTTTCACCCATTATTTGAATTTCTAACTAGAAAATATCAATTTTCAGTTTAAAATATCAATGTTCATCCAAAAATGGAATAGTTCTATTTTCCGTTAAAAGAATTAATTCTCAACCAAGAGAACGTATCTTCAACAAAATAGTTCAATTTTCATCCAAAGAGATGAATTTTCAACTAAAATGATGAATATTAAAACAAAACAAAAATTCAACAAAAGAGTTAAACATTCAACCCAAAAGATGATTTTACAACCAAGATGATTAATTTGATAAAAATAGAATAGAACATGTTTCAAGCAAAGAGTTGCATTTTCCACCAAAAAAATTAATTTTTAACGAAGTAGTTCAACTTTCAACCAAGTAGTTGAGTTTTTGACCAAAAAGAATGACTCTGACAAAATAGTTGAATTTTCAAAAAAATAATTAAATAAATTAAATAATTAAAAACCAAACCCCCTTCCTCTTCAAATTGGTAACGTAATTTGTGGACAGTCCCTCAAGAGTTTTAATAGTAACAAGAATTTCTTTGTTGTGCCAAATTGATAACTTTTTAATTGAATAATTATTACTTCATTATAATTATATTATTTTATATTAGCAGTCTTCGACTCTGAAATGAGGAAATTAATTAAATCGGCAAATTTTTTTAGGATTTAAAATTTGTTAATTTTATCTGTGTAATATATATATAAAACTATAAATGTATGTCAACGTAAACGGTGATTCAGTTCTGTAAATCGGTATGAATACATCAATGTGTTATACTCGCATGCTATTAATAACGCATAATAAATAGTTATATATAGATACAAAATTAAAACCTGTGGCCTGTTTCTATTATTAATTTATGGAGTGGTAGAATTTATGATTTTCCATGACATTTAAAGGTTTAGTCCTCATAGCATACGTCAGCATGAAATTTATGAGTTTCAGACTTATGGGATATTTAAATTACTTAGCATATTTTTATAAAAAGCTTTCAAAGCATTTTAATTACCTATAAAGTTGGAATTTATTCGATTTTTCAATGCTCAGTATTTATATTTGAATATTCGAAAGATCAAATAATTTTCGCTCATCTAAAGAAATTTGATTTAAATGATTTTTCATGTTGACGCTTTCAAAATTCTATGGTTTTTCTTAAGAGGTATTTGGAAGTTGGAAATTTTTATGATGTTAATTTTAAATAAATGCAGTTTTTGATATTTTGTATATTAAAGTTAGTCTCATTTATGTTGTTTAATAATTTGAATTTATTTTAATAAAATTTGTGAAATCTTTTTATTCCTTCAATTGCAAATAATTTTTTTTTCTAATTTTCGGTCACAGTAGCGTTTTACGCCAAAAATTGATATTTTTCAATAAAAATCATAGTTTGAACAAGATTTTGGAAATTCTCAACAGTCTTGGGTAATATTAACATTTTTCACACGAAATCAGTTATTTTAAACAAAAAGTTATTAGATTTTGTAGAAGATCTAGAATTCTAAACAATTTTCTGTTAAGTTATATTAGTCTTTTTTGTCGGAAATTGCTTGTATTTGAAAAAAATTAGATTTAAAAAAATATTTATAACTTTCTAACAACTTTAGGTTATGTGAGCATGTTTTAGCTAAAATGGACTATTATAACAAAAAATCAGTACATATAAATCTAATGGTTTTTGTTTGAAATAAGAAAATCTTGAGGCTTGAACAATTTCTGATTGTGTTAGTGTTCTTTGTTATAAGTTGAAATTTTTATAAATTTTTTTTCAAATTTTCAGGAAGATTCATAATTTTTTAAATAATTTTAGGCAACACTGGGGTTTTGCTTTGCTTGTTTTTTAACGAAAATCTATATTTTTATTCGAAAAATATAATTTGAAAGACAATTTCCAACTTTCTATACAATATCAGAATTACATGAAAAATTATAGAAGTTTAAAGAAATTGTAATTTGAACAAGATTTAGTATCTTTTAACAACTTTAGATTATGTAAGAGTTTTTCCTGTGTAATTAGTGTTTTTGATTTTTTAAAACTAGATTGCATAAAAGTTTCAAAACTCATAAACAATTTCAGGTTACGGCGGCGTGAAATAATTTTTTTTGTAAAAATCATTGGATTTCAAGAAAGCTAAATTTGTGAACTATATTAGGTTGAACTAACAATTTTTACTGGAAATATCTACATAAATTTGTGAGAAGATTTACAATTTTAGAAAAATCTAAGGTTATGTTAACGTTTTTTTTTTCGGAAATCGTTCTTTTAAATAAAAGTCATTTTATTTTAATAAAGATTTACAATTTGTAATAATATTTTGTAATGTTGTGTTAGTTGTTTGCGTCACAACTTTGTATAGTCTATGTTATATTATACTTATATATTAACTTTTGAACCAAATTTTTTTTCTCATTGCTACTGACCAAATTTTAAAAAATGGCACAATTTTAATTAATGATGGCTTATTCGGGTTAAAGCGACCGAAAGAGATGAATTGTTAACGAAAAATGTAACAGTTGATAAATTGAACCACTACTACTTTTAACTTACATCAAAGGCAGTTGAAGTCTACCAAAAAAGACGTTTTTCAACGTTTTTCTACCGAAAAAGACGATTTTTATGCTGAAGATCAATTTTGAACCGAAAATGGAATACTCCAGTTTTTAGTTAATACAATTAATCCCCCCCCCCCAAAAAAAAAATCAAGTGTAAATTACTGCGAGTTACGAGGTTTGCTGTGGATTACACACTCTAAAAACAGACTACTGTCTGTCAAACGATTCCTTTCACTATTAAAGGATTTTCTATTCAAAATTGGCATGAGAGGAAATCCTTTCACAGTTTAAGGATTATCATTCCAACTGCTATCCTTTAAATGTGAAAGGATTTCCTTTGATCTTTAAGTGAAATCTATTGTAGGACCAAAGAAAGAATAATTAGAACGTTCCCAGGCGGAAATATTATACATAGTTTATATATAGTGTGAAGTATTATATATAATATTCATTTGTTTGATACGTTTTTTATATAAAACAAATGGACATAATATATAATACTTCACACTATTTATAAACTATATATAATATTTTTGCTTGAGTTAAAAGAAAACTTATTGCATGATGTGACGTGCAAGAAATGTACAAAAGCCGAACTTTCGCCGATGTAAATATAAAATCAATAATTATCAATCCACAAAGAACGTCTTACGAACTTTTTTTTGTCGAAAGCAATGAAAAAATTCATACTACGATTGTCAAAAGCGTATAAACCAATGAAAAGGAAGGTTATGCGGATCAAAAATTGTTGTTTCAGTACACGTACCTTCCAAAGTTTCCGCGTCACAATCAGGAATTCCTAATTTTTTGAAGAAATCTATTTTCTACATCATTTCGCACGGTTTTTCACTCACTTTATCAATTAATAAATTAAGCGTGTAGTGAAAAAAATTTACTTGCGCATATTGGGTGCTAAATGATATTCACTCATGCACAGGCGCACTTCCTCGGCTAGCCAACAAATGAAATCCTTTAATAGTCAAAGAAATTCTTTTCAAAGTCAAAAGAAATCGTTCATCGGCAGAACTACGTTCATTTTGCATTCAACGGATAAGTTTTTGAACAGTGAAACGATTCTGTTGATGGACAAAAGAAATCGTCTTAATTTCAAAGAATGCATCCTGAAAGGAAGGTAATTTTACTGTTAACACACTTTTTCCTAGAGTGTAAGTTAATGTCTTGGATATTATAAATTACTTCCAATCATCTGGATTATAATGGAATCACTCTGGATTCTAAGTGGATTTATCTAGATTAGAAGTGGATTACTTGGATCATTCAAATTACTCAGAAAGTCCCATGTGGATTTATGCCAGGAAGATCATGTACGGATCAAATATTTAACTTTAGACAAATCACAAAAAAAAGTTTGAGGTGAAAACAAACAGGTTTTCCGTGTATTTGTTGAATCTAAAAAAAGATTTTGATAAGTTGGATAGAATTAAGTTTTGGGAAAGCGTGAAAGCATGCGGAGTCAATAAATGGCTCCTAAGGACAATAAAAACAACATATGCATCTGGAAAAGCGAGTGTGAGAGTAAATGGGCAATTGAGTGACTGATTGAATATTATGCAAGGTGTTAGACAAGGATGCGTTATGTCCTCTTTGCTGTTTATTATATTCAAGGATAAGTGTCTATGAATGGCCCTCTTCGACGAACAAGGTGCGGATCTGGGGACAATGAAGGTGCGTGAGTTAGGCTTTGCAGATTTGAAGGTAGTTATGGCAGTGTCAATCGAAGGTTTGCAAGGAATGTTGAAAAGACTCAATATTAGCATGAAGAAAATACGCCTCAAAATTAAAGTGAATGAAAAAAAAGTATGGTCTTTGAAGGAAAGGGTGAGAAAACAATATACAACATTTCCTTCGAAGATGCAAGAATAGAACAAGTTGATAAGTTCGTGTATCTGGGTGGTCTATTCATTAATGACTGGAGAGAAAGACACAGGTGTATGAACGAGGGTAGAATGGTTATTGGTAGGGTACACGGAGAAAAACATATTGAAAAGTAAATTATAAAAATCTTGATATTTAACCATGATATATAGATATCACGGCATACTATCTAATATCTTTTATTGCATATCCAAGATATTGAAGGGCAATATCTGGTTGTATTGCAAGCATAAATTGCGTTATATTAACCGTCAATATCTAAGATAGATTAGGTGTTTTTCGATAATATATCATCATTTTTTCAAGAAAATAAGGACTTGGTGTTAGGCGTCACTTATATCTTAGCCTTACATAGCGTGTTGTCTGCTCTTGACTGAAATCGAATAATTAGCAAACAAGGCGAATGCTCGAGGATCGGGAACAATAAACAGCGGACTATGATGTAAAATCCGAAAGGATTCTATAGAAATTGGCATGCTTTACAGGTAGTTCTTGCACATTGAAAAAATATTTTTTGCGTATCTTAGATTCTGTTCTTTAATATCTTGGATATTGTCAGTTAGAATCTTCTTTCGAATATCTACGGGAGCTCTTCTTCAATGTCAAGATTTCTATCCCATAGTTAAATCACTGAGATAGCACCCGATGATAACGAGATATTTTGTTATAATATCTACATATATCCGTATAGAAGTCATTGCCAGAAGTGAAAATAAAACAAATAAAGCTGAAATTGCGACATATGAGTAAAATGTATGCAGTGGGCAATGCAATACCTGCGGAATATGTGCGGTAAAACGCTAAGGGACAAAGTCAGTGACGAAAGAATCCCTAAAGAATCTGATGTAGAGGACACTGTTTGACAAAAATGAAATAAATTTGTTGACATAGTTGAAACGTGTTGAAAGAATTAAGGGAGAGCGACTGAGTAAATATGTGTATCTAGGTGAAGTAAATGGTAGCGTACCCAGAGGCAGACAGAGAAAAGAATGGTGTGAATGTGTGAATAAGACCCTAGTAATTTATTTATAATTGAACATCTAATAAGGTATAATTGTAGATAATCTCTTTCCCTAAAAAAATGAGCTGATTAACGTAAAATTTCATCAGTCATGGAAGAAGCTCTTTTCTACTCCTTTTTGATTTGTTTGTTTTACTTTTTACTTTTTTGAATAATTTTTTTTTTAGATATCGGTTAGAGCTTAGAGGTTATAAACTTAGGAAACAAATATACACAAAAATTCTGTTAATTAAATATTCGTTGAGCCTTCGAGAAGTTATTTTATGAAAATAAAATGCGTTATTAACTATAAGTTTTTAGTCGAAAAACATACATAGTTCTCATTTCTTAAGAGCTAAAAATGTACAGGGGAAAATTACCTTTATTTTCCAAGCAACATTTGCTAGTTTCTAATTTAATATTTTTAAATTATTAGCAATGAACTTTAACGTTTATTTAAATATTCTTGCTTCTATAAATTAACAAAACTCGTATCTATTTATCTCTGGCTTTACAGTCTTTCCCGTATTTCCCTCTTTTCCCCTTTTGTTTGTTTTTCTATATTTTATAGGCTTGAAAATTTATCTCTTTTGTAGAAACTAAAGGTTGAAGATTGATCTATTTTGTTGAAATTTTATTTAATTTTGTTTGAAAATCAATTTCTTAAAGTGAAAATTTTACTATTCAATTTTTAGTTGAAAATTTTTTTTTTTCCAATTGAAGATTCAACTATTTGATTAAAAAGTTATGTATTTTGTTAGAAATTCATCTACTTGGTTGAAATTTGAAATACTAAAAATTTAATTTTATCGGTTATAGATCTCTGGTTGTTAATCCAAGAATTAAATATTGGGTTCAAAAATTCATGTATTTTGTTGAAAATTCGTGTTTTTTGGTAGAAAATTAATCTTCTTGGTTGATGAATTATCATTTTAATTGAAAATTCGTTTCTTCGGTAGAAAATTTAAATATTTTATTGGAAATCAGTTTTTTTGTTTGTTTAAAGTTCATTTTTGAATCTAAAAAAGTAATTTTTTTATTTTTGTTGAAAATGTATCTTTTTTTGTTGAAAATTAAACAATTTATTTCTAAATTTGACTTTTTGATAGAAAATTAATACTCTTGCTTAAAAATTCATCTTTTTGTTTGAATTTAACTGTTTTCGATTTGAAATTTGAAAATCTTCACGTTAAAATATCAAAAATCATATTTTTTGTTGAGAATAGTTCTTGTTTGTTCAAAAATTTAGCTACTTGGGTAAAGTTGAAATTCATACTTTCTTAAAAATTAACTTTATTGGTTGCAAATTGATAAATTCAGTTGAAAATGTCACTACCATGTTACAAACTCGTTTGTCAAAATTGAGAATTGATATGTGATACAAGAAATTTCTCTAACCGAGTTTTGGGCTATAATTTTTCGTTTGTAGTCAACATTTCAACTATTTTGTTGAAAATGGATCTTTTTCGTTGAAAATGCAACTGTTTTGTTAAAAATTAATTTTTTTGGTTGACGAGTCATAATTTTAAATAAACATTAATTTCTTCGGCAAAAAATTCAACTATTTTATTAAAAATCAGTTTTTTTGTTTATTTAAAGTTCATTTTTTAAACTAAAAAAGTAATTTCTTATATTTTTGTTGAAAATGTATATTTTTCTGTTAAAAATTAAATTATTTAGTTGTAAATTTGACTTTTTGATAAAAAATCAATTCTTTAACTTAAAAGTTCATCTTTTTGATTGGATTTAACAGTCTTCGATTTGAAATTTGAACATTTTTTTCTTCAAATATCAACAATCAAATTTTTTGTTGAGCATTATTCTTTTTTGTATAAAAATTTAGCTACCTGGCTGAAAGTTGAAATTCTTTATTTCTTGAAAATAAATTTTATTGATTGCAAATGCATAAGTTTAGTTGAAAATTTAACGACCATGTTAAAAACTTGTTTTTTAAAATTGAGAATTAATATGTGTAACTAGAAATTTAAGTAATCGAGTTTTGGTTAATAATTTTTCGTTTGTAGTCAACAATACAGCTATTTGGTTGAAAATAATCTTTCTCGTTGAAAATGCGACTGTTTCGTTAAAAATTAATTTTGTTGGTTGATGCGTCATCATTAAACTATTTTATTATAAATGTATTTGTTCGTAAAATTGACTTCCTTCATAATTAATATTATTGGTTGAAAATTCATGATTTGGTGAACAACTTATGTATCTTTTTTTAATTCGTCTGCTGGTTGAAAATTTCACTATTTATCAAATCGTTTTTTCCTCTCTCAATAAATTAATTTTTTAACAAAAAATTCAATTGTTCCATTATATGGCTGAAACTTTATGTATTTCGCTGAAAATTCGTATTTTTGGTAGAAAATTGATCTTTTTTAGATGAAATTTCATTTATTTGGTTGAATAGTCAATGATTTTATTTGAATAGATTACATTTCTTCTGGAATTTCCGTTAAATTTTAATGCATATTTTTATATTTATTTGTTAGCGATACCACATTTGAACCTAAAAATTTAGCAAAATTACACAATTTATGTATTTTGTGGAAAATTCGTTTTTTTTTTAGTAGAAAATTAATCTTCTTAGTTGATGATTTATCATTTCAATTAAAAAATAATTTCTTTGGTAAAAAACGTGACTATATAATTAAAAATCAGTTTTTTTGATTGTTTAAACTTAATTTTTTAAAGCAAAAAAGTAATTTTTTTTATTTCTGTTGAAAATGCAGCTTTTTCTGTTAAAAATTAAACTATTTGAATGTAAATTTGACTTTGTGATAGTAAATTATACCTCTTAGTTAAAAATTCATCTTTTTGGTTGTATATAACTGCTTTCAATTTGAAATTAAATTCTTTTTTCGTAAAATATCAACAATCGCATTTTTTGTTGAGAATTATTTCATGATTCGTTCCAATCTGCAAGGTTTGCTCATGAATATTCTCAGAATTCTTTTAATTGAGTCTTAATAATTTTACCTTAATTTCTTGAAAGAAATCTATTTTCTATTAAAAATTTTCGAAAAAAGAATGCATTAAATATTAGCAATGTTAGAAATACATTAAATTTTTTATTGTTTCTTTTCCTAATTGGAAAATGTAATAATCTAAATAGATTGGTTCCTGATCAACCATAAAAATTCTTTTTTGGTTAAAAATTTAGCTACTTGGGTCAAAGTTGCAATTCATTAGTGTGAATAAGACCCTAGAAAGATATCAGGATCCTGCAAGGCACTGCTAAGATTTTTTATTCCTTGTGACCAGAAAAACGATGTGCGTCTAGTTAGGCTTGATCATTTTTTGGAGTCAGGCTTTAGTTAGTTCTTGATTTAGATACAAGAACCAAGCAATGCTAGTCAGGCTCTGGTCGGGTCTTAGTCAGTATACACGAAACAAAGTTTCTGAAGATAGCGCTGTAGTATATATGATGCAATGCCATCTTCAGAAGTTTGCATGCACTAAATTATGCTTTAGTAAACAGGCGAATGGCTGCCACAACAACATGTGACAGCCAACGGAATTTTATTCTCATCTAGTGCATCCGAGTGTTTAATACTTATAAACACGTGTTTTCAATGAAAACAGCAATAAATAAATTTTTATTAAATAAAGTTCAAGTAGCAGTTTTAATAAATTATATTTATTACATACACTGGATGGGATGTGTGAATATAACCAAAAAAAATTAAGTGATTTATTTTTTCAACTTTCATAATAACTTTACTTTGTTTAAAATAAAGATAAAATTGTTTTTAATACGTTGAATATAAGGAAAATAGTTAAATTTGTGCTGTGTATGTGAAACATAGTGAAATGTAATAAAAATCATAATTCGCCATAGTAAAGTTCAATACTCAGATGTTGTGTGGTATAAATATATGCAAAAACAGGTTTTAATTAACGAAATATAAACCTCTGAAATCATTGATCTAAAATTGGTGTGTATTCAAATCTTTTTATTCATTTTGTTGTTAACAAATCGTTTGTCACATATATTTATATCATAGCTAAATGATGAACGTAGCGGAAACAGCGAGGGTCTATAGACGGGCGGTTAAAGGGTATCCGCGTTAGGACCTTGTTAGAAGTTCTAGATAGAGCCTGGCTGAAACAGTGTTACAGAACTAGTCTGACCCTCCTTATTTTTTCCGATCAGCGCCTAATCAGAAATTGGGAAACCTATCCGGGTTTCGGAAGGAACTAGTTATTTAGATAAACAACAAGCTAACCTCGAAAGGGATTTAGCTGAATGGTATAGTAATAATAATAATAATAAACTTTGACGAAGATATTGTAAACGACAACAAGATGCAGGTTTTTAAAATGGAGCTAAAGAGATATCGTTTGTTTAAATGGGCGGGAGGGAGGGAGGGCAAAGTGTGAGTTTTAATTAGCATAAAATTAGAAATTTGAGGATTTGAAGTTTAAAACGGCGCAAGAGCGGGGCAAGGACGGGGCAAGAGCGGGACAAGAACGGGGGTGGGTAAGTCAGCTTGTGCCAACATAGGACGACTCATACCTGTAAATTGTAGGCTGTAAGAAGTATATGGTCAGGGCCGCATGCCGTATATTTTGTCGGCACTCATATAAGTTAATTTTCAATCTATATGCGGGTTCGGATGGCGCGCGGCTCGGCGACTCATCAACGAAATGAAGAAATTGAGACTCTCGTTAATATTTAATGAACTCGAGATACAATGGTCAGACCTAACGTCGAAATATCACCTCTTTGCATACGGGCTGCATTAGACCCCAGCTCATTGGCTCATAGGCTCATAATCGATATTATACACACGCGCATCGAACGCGATAAATATCTGTCTCGTATTTTCAAACATGCATGACTTCTTCTTCTTCTTTTTCTTTTTCTTCTTCTTTCTTCACCTTAAGTCTTCTCGCTTTAATAAATTTCCCTGTCATGCGTGCCGACATTTTTTATACTCTTCCCTGCTTTAATAAGATGAGAAGAATTAATATTTAGACTTTTATGCTTTTTTTCTTTTACTTTTTTGGTATTGTTAACCACTCTTCATTGATAAAGGGTTATTCAAAAGTTACGTCATTTTAGGAGAGGGAAGGAGGGTTATGTCAAATATTACTGTTTCTTATGAGCGTTTGGGGGAGGGGTGTTGGAACATCTTACAAAACAAGGATTTTTACTGATAAAAAAAATAAACCTAATGATATTGGAACGCAAGCGAAATTCCGCAGAAAGAATTCGAACTGTGCAAGTAAAAGCATTTTATTTCTTCCAAAATAATAGAATTTTCAACTCAATCATTTATTTTTCAAAGAAAAAGATGAATTCTTAATTAAGAAGATTTATTTTCAACAAAGAGGATTAATTTTCAACAAAGAAGATTAATTTTTTCGACGTATTGCTTCATTCCGAAATTAAGGATGATTAGTGCAATATTTTTCATACGCTTGGCTAGTCCATCCCCTTTTCCAACACTTTTGTTTTTTTGGAACGACTAGACTGAGCCTAATTTTTTCACCAGAAGCGACGAATTTTCAACAAAATAAATGAATTTCAACTTAATAAAATAAATTTTTAATCATAAATGGAATAGTTAAATTTTCAGTTGGAAGAAATTAATTAATTTTCTATCAAAACGACGAATTTTCAACGAAATACATGAAATTTTAACCAAATACATGAATTTTTAACCAAATGCTTGGATTTTCAACTAAATATTTGAAGTTTTAACTAAAAAGTTGAATTTTCAACGTAAAAAGATTATTTTTACCAAGTAATGGAGTATTAAAATTTTATGATAAAAAGAATAATTTCTAATAACAAAGTATTAGCTTTAAACAAAATAGCTAAATTTTCAATCAACAAAAGGACAAATTTATAACAAAATAAAAAAATTTTGTAAACTTGCTGAATCTTCAGTTTAAAATGTTGTATCGTTATCAAATAAATCTAAAAATATTATAATTCAACGGCAAGGCCAAAAAAAATATAATCTATTCAAGCAAAAGCATTGACTATTTAACCAAATGAATGAATTTTCACCTAAAAGAGATGAATTTCCAATCGAAAATAAAAAAGCTGAATTTTGAGTTGAAAAAATTGATGAATTTTCTACAAAAAATACGAAGTTTCAACAAAATACATGAATTTCTGACCAAATAATGGAATAGTCAAATTTTGTAGAAAACTTTTTAAAAAAGAAGTTAAATTTTTAACCAGAAGACGAATGAAAAAAAAGCATAAATTGTTCACAAAATAATTGAATTTCCAGTAAAAAATGATAAATAAACCAAAAATGGACCAGTTGCATTTTTACCTGCCAATATTATTTTTCATCCAAAAAAGAAGCCTTTGTAACCTAATAGCTTAAGTTTCAACTTAAGAAATGTGTTTTCAAATAAACTCATGAATTTTGAACCAATAACATTAGTTATGAAGAAAGTCGATTTTACAGACAAATACATAAATGTTCAACCAGAAAATTTAATTTCAAACTGTAAATGATAAATTTTCAACCAAAAATGGAAGTTACAATTTCAGGCGAAAAATTAATTTTTAACCGAAAAAAACTGATTTTCAGAAAAATATTTATATTTTCGACCACTGAAAATAATCTTTAATCAAAATGATGACTCATCAACCAAAAAAATTATTGTTTAACAAAATAGTTGCATTTTCAACGAAAAAGATCCATTTTCCAACAAATAGTTGAACTTTTTACTACAAACGAAAAATTTTTAACCAAAACTCGATTAGTTTAATTTATAGTAATAAATATTAATTCTCGATTTTAAAAAACAAGTTTTTCACATGTTCGTTGAATTTTCGAATAAACTAATGAATTTGCGACCAATAAAGTTAATTTTTAAGAAAGTATGAATTTAAACTTTCAGTCAAGTAGCTAAATTTTGAACCCAAAAAGAGTAATTCTTAAGAAAAAATGTGATTGTTGATATTTTAATTTTAAAAAATTTCAATTTCAAATCAGAAACAATTAAGTTCAACCAAAAAGATAGATTTTTAACCAAAAGGATTTATTTTCTATCAAAAAGTCAAATTTACAATCAAACAGTTTAATTTTTAACAGAAAAAGATACATTTTCAAAAAAAAAAAAATACTCTTTCTGTTAAAAAAATTAACTTTAAAGAAACAAAAAACTGTTTTTTAACAAAATAGTAACATTTTCTACCCAAGAAATGAATTTTCAATCAAAATGATAAATCATCAATCAAGAAGATTAATTTTCTACCAAAAAAGACGAATTTTCAATCAAATATTTAATTCTTGGACTAAAAACAAAACATTTAAAATCAATGAAATTAATTTTTGAGTAAGTGTTTTCAATTTCAAACAAGAGGTTGCATTTTCAAACAAAAAAATTCATTCTCTGCGAAAAAGGTAATAGTTTATATTTCGATGAAAAAGTATTCTACATTTAAATAGAAAACAGTGAAATTTCACTAAAAAAGACAAAGTTCAACAAAATATATAAATCCTCAATCAAAGCAGATTAATTTTTAGCCAAACCGTTTTTTTAACTAAAAAAATTAAGTTTCTACCCAAAAATAAATTTTTGGAAAAAACCACATAAATTTTCATCGGTATAGTAACTGAAAATGGAATAGTAAAATTTTCACTTCAGAAAATTAATTTTTTACAAACAAAAAATCGAAATTTCAACAAAATAGTAAACTTTTCATTAAAAAAAAAACGAATTCTTAACAAGATATGTGAATTTTGATCCAAATCGTTGAATTTTCAACTGGAAGAGATTAGTTTTTAAGAACAAATAAAATAGTTGAATTTTCACTTTAGGAAAATAATGCTCTAATAAAAGAAAATGAATTTTCAGCAAAATGAATCAATCTTTAACCAGTAGAATTAGTAGAATGATTTTCAACGAAACAGTTTCATTTTTAGCCAAGAAAGATGAAATTTCTGTAAAATATATAAATTTTAAAACCCATAAAATGTGCAAAAACGAACAAAAGTGGAAAAGAGGGAAATGGGGGAAAGACTGTAAAGCCAGAGATAAATAGATACAAATTTTGTTAAGGCAGGATGAATATACTCCTAAAATACATTTAAAAAAAATTTTCATTCATTTTATGCGTTCTATATACATTTGAATGGCACTCTCTCGAAACCACGTTTCTTACCGCTTCTTAAAAAATCTCTGAAACTACCAAATTGATTATTCTCAAATTTTGATCACATATTCTATACATACACATCAACCGGTGGTAGCAGATTCATATGAAAATTTTTTTTTACCATTATCTTTTCGCAAAAAAAGCAAATAAAATGAGATTTTTGATTTTTTTTCGAATTTCGCCATTTTTTTTTGCATGTCAAGGAAAAATTTTGCTACCACTGATTGATGTATATGTATACAATATGTGGTAAAAATTTCAGACCAATCGATTAGGTAGTTTCGTAAATTTTTTTAAGCAGCGCTAAAAACGTGGTTTCGAGAAAGTGCCATTTACATGTATATAGAGCGCATAAAATTAACTAAAAAAATTTTTTAAATGTATTTCAAGAGTATATTTATCAGGCATAACAAACCCTACATGAATATCTATCTTAATGTTAAAAAAAATGTACAAAAATAGCATTTTTTTCGCACGTTCGAAAGTAGAATCCTGCCTTAACGTATAGACCAAGCAATAATATTTAAATGAACGTTAAAGTTTATTTCTAATAATTTAAAAATATTAGATTAGGAACTAGCAAATTTTGCTTGGAAAATAAAGTTAATTTTCCAGTGCACATTTCTAGCCCTGAAAAATGAAAAAATTGATGTTTGTAGAACTGAAAACTTATTGTTAATAACGCATTTTCTTTTCATAAACTAATTTCTCGAAGGTTCCTTGTTTATTTATTTGACAGAATTTTTGTGTATATTTCATTTTTAATTTTATAGCCTCTAACCGATAACTCAAAATAAGTAAAAAGTAGATAATGAAAAATCTTTCATTTAGAATTATATAAAATTTCCCTTTTTATATCTTGAGTTCTGTAAAGGTGAAATTACCTTTTCTTGAATTATTTTAAAGTCCCTGCGAATTATAAAATTTTGTTTTACGCTAAATTGAAAGAAGTAGAAAAGAGCTTCTTCCATGACTGATGAAATTTTACGTTAATTAGCTAAGCCTCGTTAAGTCGCACGCAACAGCATCCGTATGCCTCGTTTTAATAAAGGGTTGGTGTAATGAGAAATACGTGTGTAGGGTCATGGACTAATTGTAAAAATTGTTTCTACAACGAGCCAAAGAAATTACAATTTAGTTTATTATTAAATAAAATAATGTTTTCGCTAGGAAAATCTTTTTCTTAGAAAGTTGTAGTAGCAAGATCTCGCATAAGTTATTGAATTTCATAATAACATTTATTTCCAGATGTTTCTACACATTATATGTAAAAGACGAAATTTTTTATGGTAATGATTTTTTCGAAATTGGGAAATAAATATCGTCTTTACATTTTCTTACCATACTATAATTTGTAAACTGGAAGATTTTAAATGACTTGAGTTTGATTCTAAAAGATTCGTTTTAAGTTTCGAAGTTTTTAATATTTGGAAACAAAAAATCTGGAAGATTTCAAGTAAAAAACGGTACTCAGAAGTTTGAGAAGTTTCGAAAAGATTACAAAATAATTTAAATCTTGAGAAGATTAGAAAAAATTTAGATTTTTTAAAATTTTCACAGGTTCAAGGAATATTTAGAAGCTTGAAGAAATTCAAAGATGATTTAAAACTTGAAAATATAAAACAAAATGTACATTTTTGAAGATTCAGAACAAAGATTAAATGATTTCCTAAAACTTGGAAAAAGAATCTAAAATTTTGAAAGTTATTCTTCTAATTCCACAGATTTTTTTTAAACTTTAGGAAAAATTTGAATGATTTTATAAGACATTCATAAAGTTTAAAGGTTTATAAAAAAATAAAAAGTAATTTGAAATTTGGAAAAATCAAAAAAAAATTGAAACACGATGTAGATTTTTGTACATAACTAAAAAAATTACAAGCTTCTTAAGAATGTCGACAGGTTTCAAGTTAAGAAATTTTTTAAAAAGATTTATGAGAAAATTTGAAATGATATTTTAATTTTAAAAAGTAATGTTTAGAGAATATTTGATAAGATTTCAAAAAATTGGTAAAATTGTAAAAAAAGAACTTCAATGATTTTCAAAAAATGTAGAAGAAAATGCAAATTTTTGAAGTTTCTGTAAAAAAGTCACAAGCTTTTCAAAAATTCTGAAAGGTTTTAAGAGAAAAAAATGTTCTATAAATTTACAGGAAAATTTCAAATAATTTTTTAGTATAAAAAAGGAATTCAGAAGGTCTAGAATTTCCTAAAAGATTTGAAAATGATTGGGAAAGATTTTATGAAATTTTAAAAAAATGTAGATTTTTGTGTATTTCGAAGAAGAATGTAAAAGATTTGAATGCAAAATTGTTCAACTTAAAAATATTAAAACATTTCAGAAAAAGTTCATGTAATTTAAAGAGATATTTATTTGCTTTCGAAAGATCTGAAAATAATTTTGAATTTTTAAAAATTACAAAAAATTTTCAATGTTATGAACATTTTTTAAGATTTTGAAAAACAAATTTCCAAGCTTTTTAAGAATTTCCAAAGTTTTTGAATGAAAGAAATTTCTTTAAATTCCTAGAAAGACTGCCAAAAAATTTTTGTTTTGAAAATATATTTTTAAGAAAATATTTTTGAAAATTTGGAAAATTATAGAACGTTAAAAATTATTTCCAAAACTGTGAAAAACAGTGCAAATGATTTCAAAACAAAATTTTTCAATTTTGCAAAAATGCAGAATTAAGAAAAAATGCGTCAATTTAAGAGATATGCAGAGGTTTTTTAAAGGTTAAAAAATATTTTAAAACTCAGAAAGATTTAAAAAAATTAAAAACTGAATGTAGATTTTCGCGTATCTCGAAGAAGAATGTAGAAGATTCGAATGCAAAATTTTTTTATTTTGAAAAATTACAATTATACTGAAAAAGTCTGTGTAATTTAAAGAGATATTATTTAGAATTCAAAAGACTTGCAAAATTAAAATTACAAAATTTTGAACATTTTGAACCTTTGAGTTGATTAAGAAAAATTTAACTTGTGAAGATGTAAAATTTTTTAAAAGAAAACGTTGATGTTTGAAGCTTTAAAAAAAAAGTTTTTTAAGAAATTTGAAATGTTTCAAGAGAAAAAAAATATTTTTTTACGATTTCTGGAAATACTTAAAATGATTTTTATTTTGAAAAGAAAATTTAAGAGAAAATTCAAAAAAAATTTCAGATCATTTAAAATGATTTCCTAAAAAGTGGAAAAAGGGTGCAAAAGATTGTGAAACAAAACTTTTCAATTTTGCAATATTGAAAAATTAAAAAAAGCGTAAATTTGAGAAATAAGCACAATTTTTGTGAAGGATAAAAATATATCAAAACATAAAGATATCAAAATATTTAAAATTGAATGCAGATTTTTGAAGATAGCGAAGGAAAAGTTTTGAAGCTTTTTAAGAATTTCGAAATGTCTGTAAAGATTAAAACAATTTTCTTTCAATTTATAGGAAAATTTCGAATGCTTTTTCATGTTGAAAAATTAATTTTAAGAAAATATATTAAAAGAATTCAAAAAGTTTCCAAAATCGCAAAAAAAGAATCTTGAAGATTCAAAGGCAATTTTTTAAATTTTTTGGATTTTCGAAAACATTATAGGAAAGTTTTCAATCACTTAGAAGCATATCACGGAATTCACAAAATTTAAAGTGATTAAGAAGATTTTAAAACCTAAAAAGATTTCCGAAAATTTATTAAGTATTTTTTTAATTGTTTCACACTTCTTAGAGTCCTAAATATTTTTTCAACTGACTAAGGTTTTTATATAATTTTGGAAAATCCTCTTCAATATAAATTTGTTTAAAAATTGTTCCAGATTCTTTTTCGAGACATCTGAAATCTTCAAAACTCTTTTAGACTTTGCCTTAGAATCTTAAATAAATTATATTTATGACTGACGAAACAAAATTATAATACTTATTTCCTTGTTCTGAGATCTCTGAATTTAATTTTAGCTTAAAGTGCCTCAAGTGGAAATGCTACAAAAGTCTTTAAATAATAATCATGATATCTTATATACAGCCGGATATCGAAATGATATTCATTTATTCATTAATAATTTAAGAACTTTATTATTATAATTATCTCTCTTAAAAAATAAAATAGAAGGAAATAAAATCCCCCATTGCTTTAAAAATAAAAGGCTCCTCCTTATCTCCCTGAAGGGACACAAAAAGCTGCAAGCCGTTTACTGCCTCAGTATAGACCCTCACACCGTTATATCCAGCCTCTGCCAATCCTGATGCCGCCAAACTGCCGATACGCGCATCCACTTTTACCGCGTACAAATTACTGAAAATTGGTCCAGTTTTTAACGCAGTTCTCATCTCGAGGAGAGTCCAGTTGTGATTCCAGCACACGCCTTCTTGCGTGAAATTGAATCGAGTCCTTGTCCATCCCCTGCAATTAATTGTAAATAAAATAAAAAATAAAAAAACAATTTCTGCGAAATGCGTGGGGTTCATTTGTGCAATGCATAAAGTACTCATGTTTTCTAACAATCATCATTACTCTTTACAGAGTACTTTGCTTTCAGAGGAATTGAGAAGAAGAAATTAAACTTCTTTCAAATTGAAGAGTTTTTCTAGTGAGAGCTCTAATTTATTATTTGTAAGGGTTATTCAAATTTTGAAGGCATCAATCTAAGACAAGAGTTTAATTACCCCCGCAATTTGGCATGCAATCCTTCGCAATCCCACGCAATTTTTTAAAATCCTTTGTAATCCCATGCAATCTTTTGCAATCCTTTACAATCCCATGTAATCTTTTACACTCTCATGCCATACATTGAAATCCCATGATATCCTTTGTAATTGCTTGTAATTCCAAGCAATCTATTCTAATCTTTTTCAATCCTATACCATCCTTCGCAATTCCATGCAATGCTTTACAATCCTTAGTAATCTCATGCACTCTCTTGCAATCTTTCATAATCCGTTATAATTCAATGCAGACACTCGTAATTATTTGCAATCTCTTGCAACTCTTTGCAATCTCTTGCAACTCCTTGCAATCTCTCGTAATACCATACGATACTTTCAAATCTTCTAGAATCCTTCACAATCCCATGCAATCCTTTGCCACTACTTGTATTTTGATGCAATCCTATACAATCATTTGCAATCCCATGCAATTACATGCACTCCTTTGCAATCCTATTCAATGCTTTACAATACTCAGTAATCGCATGCAATCCCTTGCAATCCTTTACAATCCCTTATCATTTCTTGCAAGCTCTTGCAATTCATTACAATCCCATCCAATCCTTCAAGATCTTATGCAATCCTTTGCAATTCCATGCAATCCTGTACCACACCTTTTAATTTAATGCAATCTCTTGCAATCCTTTGCAATCTCAACCAATTTTTTGAAATCTTATGAAATCCTTTGGAATCCCGTGCAATACTCTACCACCCCATGTAATTTCATGCAATTTCTTGCAATCCTTTGCAACCCTATGCAATCCTTTGCAATTTCATGCAATCCATTAAAATCCCTTGTCAATTGTATTGAAAATCCTAATGCAATATCTTCCAATGCGATTCAATCCTTTGAAGTTTAATGCAATTCATTGCAATTTGATGCAATGCTTTACCATCTCCTATGATCCCATGCAAGATTTTGCAATCCTTTGCAATATTATGCAATCCGTTGAAATTCCTTGTAATCCCATGCAATCGCGAGCCATCCTTTGCAACACTATGCAATCCTTTGCACGTACATTCAATTATTTAAAATCCCTTGTAATCCCATATAATAGCTTGCATTGCAATCACTTGTAATATCAAGCAATATGTTGCAATCCCTTGCAATTATTCGCAATATCATGCAATAGTTCACAATGCCTTGTATTCCTATGCAATCCCATGCAATCCTCTACCACCACTTATAGTTTAATGCAATCTCTTGCAATCTTTTGAAATGCAAAGCCATACCTTGTGATCCAATGTGATCCTTTACAATCTCTTGTAATGCTATTAAATCTCTTTCAATCTTTTGCAAGGCCTTGCAATACCTTATTACAATATCATGCTATACATTTGAATCCTATGCAATCCTTCGTAATTGATTGCAATTCCAAGAAATCTTTTCTATTTTTTTCCAATCCTATGTAATCCTTTGCAGTTTCATGCAGTCCTCTAAAAACTCTTCTAGTCTTATGCAATCTCTTGCATTTTTTTTGTAGTTTCATGCAATCCTTTGCAATCCCATGCAATCCTTCGCAATCTCGTGCAATTCTTTGCAATACAATGCAATCCTTTACAATAATTTATAATCCCATGCAATTCCTTGCGTGTATGATAATTCACAATTTCTGTTAATCTCATGCAATCTCTTGCAGTCCTCTGCAATCTCATGCAATCTTTTGCAATAGTTTGTAATTCAAAGCAATCCCTTGCAATCCTCCGCAATTCTATTTAATTCTTTGAAAACCTATGCAGTCCTTTACAACCTCTGGTAATTCAATTGAATCTTTTGCAGTCCCATACAATTCTTCACCACCCCTTGTAATTTAATGCAATCTCTAGCAATCCTTTGTAATCCAATGCAATCCTTTGCAATTGTACACAATTCCTAACAATCCCTTATGATCCCTTGCGATGTTTTGCAATTCTTTGCGATCCCGTTCAATCCTTTGAAATCCCTTGTAATCCCATGAATCTTGTGCAATCCTTTGAAATCCTATGCAATTCTTTGCAATCACATGTAATTTTTTACAATCCCTCGTAATCTTATAAAATATCTTGCAACACTTAGCAACCCTCTGCAATACCTTGAAAAATAAATTAAGATAATATAAATTTTTTCATATTACAAAAAAGAATGTAAAGGATTTTAATGCAAGATTTTTCAATTTTACAAACTTACTTTTGTGATCCCATGCAATCTTTCACACTCTTATGCGATCCATTGAAATCCCATGTAATCATGTACAATCGCTTGTAATTTTAAGCAATTTGTTGTAATCCATTGCAATCATATGCAATTATTCGCAAGACCATGCAATCCTTTACAATCCCTTGTGATTCTATGCAATCCCATGCAGTCCTTTACCACCACTTGTAATATAAAGCAATATCTTGCAATTTAATGCAATCTCTTGCAATCTTTTGAAATTCAATGCAATCCTTTGTAATCCAATGCAATCGTTTACAATCTCTCGCAATGGCAATGAATCTTTTTCAATTTGTTGTAATGCCTTGCAATCCTCTACAATCGCATGCCATACATTGAAATCCCATGCAATCCTTTGCAATCGTTTGTGTTTGCAAGAAATCTCTCCCAATTTTTTCTAATCCTATACAATTCTTTGCAATTTAATGCAATCCTTTAAAATCCCTTGTAAACTTTTAGAATCTCTTGCAATTTTTTGCAGTCCCATGCAATATTTTGCAATCCCATACAATGCTTTGCAATCTAATGCAATCCTTTACAATAATTTATAATCCAGTGCAATCCTTTGCAAGCCCATGCAATCCCTCGTAATAATTTATAATACCTTTTAATTTCATGGCATCCCTTGCAGTCCTTTGCAATCCCATGCAATCCTTTGAAATCGTTTGTAATCCGAAGCAATCCCTTGCAATCCTTCGCAATCCTATGTAATCCTTTGAAATCCTATGCAATCCATCATAATCGCTTATAATTTCAAAAAATCTCATTCAATTTTTTCCAATCCTATACAATCCGTTGCAATTTCATGCAATCCTTCAAAATCTTTTTTAGTCTCATGCAATCTTTTTCAATTTTTTGCAGTACCATGCAATCGTTTGCAATCTAATGCATGCGATTAGAATCAATCATAACCCCATGCAATCCTTTGCAAGAGCATGCAATCCCTCGTAATAATTTACAATCCCTTTTAATCTCATGCAATCTCTTGTAGTTCTTTGTAGTCCTATGTAATCCTTTGCAATCTCTTGTGATGCCATTAGATCTCTTGCAGTCCTTTGCAATACCATGCAATCCTTTACACTCTTATGCCATACATTTTAATCCTATGCAATCGTTTGTAATTGCTTGTAACCTCAAGAAATCTCTTCGAATCTTTTTCAATCCTATAAACACTCAGCAATTCCTTGCAATCATTTAAATCCCTTTTAATCCCATGCAATCTATTGCAATCCTTTGCAGCCATATGCAATCCAATCGAATCCTTGACAATCATTTGAAATCACCATGCAATCCTTTGAAAGCCCATGCGATCCCTCACAATCCCCTCTAATCATTTACAGTGCCTTGTCATCATTAGCAATCCCTTGAAATCTCATGCAATCTCGTAAAATACTTTGCAATCCCATGCTATCCTTAAAAGTCTTATGCAATATTTTGCAATTCTATGCAATCCCTTACAATCCAATGCAATCCTTTACAATCATTCATAATCCCATGCAATCCTTTGCAAGCCCATGCAGTCTCTTACAATCCTCTGTAATCATTTACAGTCCCTTGTTATCCTTAACAATTCCTTGGAATCTCATTGCAATCTCTTGCAATCCTTTGTAATTCCATGCAATTCTTTACAATGATTTGTAATCCTATTCAATATCTTACAATCCTTTACAATTCCTTGTAATCCCATTCCTGTGCACTTTTACTAAAATTTCATCCTTTTCTATGTTCTTATGCAGAAAGCTCAAATAAATAGTTTCAAATACAATTGACATAAGGAATACCCTCTGAGTATCTATAAAATGTTATCTTTTATTATTTGGGTGAAGTTATTGTTTTTTATTCAAGCAGTATGCATATATCATTTCTTTTCAATCCGAATATAAAAACAACAGTATCCTTTTTCTTTCCTTTCCACTGCGATTTTATCCTTTATGCAGTAAGGTAAAACAAATAATATCATATACAAAATAATGATAAATAAGAAATATTCCTTGAGTATCTTCAAAAGTGTATTCTTCAATGCGAGTAAAAACTTGTTAGACATTAAATGAAATGATATATCCTTTCATCTAGATAGGAATATAAGGAATAACAGCATATGCACAGTAAATCCCAGAGATATCATATATTCAAAGTTGGATTAAAACATCGAAAATAATTGAAAACTACCATTACTTGAAGATGGCAACAATTGAAAACTACAATTATCCGTCATCGAATAATTGTAGTTTTTGATTGTTTGCAGCGTTTTTATCCAAAATTTCAGATAAATAATATCCCTAGGATTCACTGTGTATGCTTTTCCTTCTGTCTTTTACTACAATATCATCCTTTATGCAGTACTTTATCAGATATAATACTTTTGTATTACTAATATCAAAAAAGTCTTTTTTATAAAAAAGGAATTGAAATTTTGTTTGAAATTTAAAAACTGGTACTAGTACTTCATAATAAGTTCTACAATATGTCGAGGGATGTGTCTCTGAACCGCGAATAAAGACATCAGCTTCAGTTTTGATGTATTCCAAATATAAAAACAATTTTTCTTATATAAATATGGTAAAATTTTTGTTTTTCAATTTCTAAACGCAAAAAAAATTACCTAGTTGATCTAGCTCAAAGTCCTATTACACCTGGACATCAATTGGAGCTACAATTCTTGAAAATTCAGTGATCATTGCTCTTTTACATTTCGAGACACGGCAAACAGAAATAGTTACACACACGCGCGCGGATTTTTTTCAAAATTGAAATTTTCAGTACCTGGGGCTGAATAAATTACACAAATTATGATATAATGTATTTAATAGTATTAAACTATACAATTTTTGGTTAAAAATGGATCTTTTTTAGACATTTTTTTGGTTGAAAATTCAACTATTTAATTGAAACTTCGTTTATTTGGGTTATAAATGCAGCCATTTTCGTAGAAAAGTCAATTATATTATTAGATTTTATTAATATAAATAATTGTTTCTTTTTATTTAATACTAATTTTTTTCCAACTAGAAATTTAACTATTCCATGTTTTGTTGAAAATGTATCTTTTTTTTGCAATTGGTAATTGTACTACTTGGTTGAAAGTTCAACTACTTGCTTAAAAAATCAGTTTTCTGGTGAGGATTCATGATTTTAGTTGCAAATGATTCAGTTAGAAATTCAACTGTTTTCTTGAAAATTTTTTTTTTTGTTAATTTTTTTTTTAACTAAAAATTGAATCATTTCATTTTTGGGAAAACTTGACTTGCTTGGTTGAAGATGCATGTATATTGTTGACATTTCGCTTTTAGGTGGAAAAATAAGATTCTTGCTTGAAAATTGGTCTTTTTGCTAGAACTTCCAACTATTTGGTTCAATAATAATGTATTTTGTAAAAAATTTGGCTTGTTTGGTAGAAAGTTAATCTTTTTGGTTGAAAACTTAAGTTCTTGGTAGAAACTTGAACTACATACTTTCTTAAAAAATCAGTTTTCTGGTGAGGATTCATTATTTCAGTTGCAAAAATTCAGTTAGAAATTAACCGTTTTCTTAAAAATTTGTGTTTCTGGTTAGACTATTTTTTTTTGAACTAAAAATTTTATTTTTTTGTGTGAAAACTAAACATTCTAATTTAAAAATGCTTGTATTTTGTTGATACTTCATTTTTAAGTGAAAAAATAAGATTCTTGCTTGAAAATGCACCTTCTTGCTGGAAATCTCAACTATTTGTTTCAATCATAATTTATTTTGTTTGAAATTTGTCTCCTTTGGTAGAAATTAATTCTTTTTGGTTGAAAATCCAACTTCTTGGTGGAAAATTTAACTACTTGTTTGAAAGTAAAGCTATTTTGTTACAAATTTTGTTGTTGTTGGAAATGCACCATTTTTGTTCAACATTCATCTCTTTGATTGAACATTTAACTATTTTTTTAAATAATTCGCTTTTTTGTTGTTGAAGAAATAATTTTTTTAATTTAACATGTGACCATCCAATTTTTTTGATTGAAAATTGAACAATCTGATTAAAAAATAATCCACTCCATCAAAGATAAAAAAATTTGCTTAAAAGTATCCTTTTTGATGTAAAAGCCAAGTGTTTGGTTGAAAAGTAATTTTTTTTTGTCGTAATTAAATTTTTCATCTCAAACTTTCATTATTTCATTTTGAGTGATAATTTGTCATGCATTTTGTTGGAAATATGGTATTTTTTCAGTGAAAAATCAATATTCTTGGTTCAAAATTCAACTATTTGCGTAAAAACCAATCTATATAATTGAAAATTGAATGATTTTGTTGAAAAGTATATTTTTTGTTTGAAAAGTCAACTGTTGTGTAGAAAGTTCCTCGTTTTTTGATTTAAATTTAATTTTTCAACCGTAAATTTAACAATTTTATTTTTGTTGGAGAATTTATCATGTACTTTTTTGAAAATTGGTCTTCATTGGTATAAAGTTAATCTTCTTGGATGAAAACTCAACTATTCTGTTTAAATTTTATATATTTTGGTAAAAATTTGACAATTTAGACAATTTTGTGATGGAGAATCCTTTCTTGTTTTTGTGATATTCGAGTAGTTTTTCCTGTATTCATTTGGTACGCAATCTTTGAAAATTTCCTTTCCTTTTTCGACTTATTTTCGACCGAAGATTCAGGTGCAGGAGCATTCGAAGATTATAATTGCTTTCTACGGATCGGATCACCAAACACTTTTTTCTCTTTGATTCAATTCCTTTAGATAAATTATGGATGTCTATATCCTTGAGCTACTGTTCCTTTTTTAATTTTTCAGCAGCGGCAAGCATTTCATTTGCCACCTGAAAGAGATTTTAAATCTCTTTCCTGTTGAATGGTTTTCAATTTACATTCAAGCTCATTAGCCTTCTGATTTTCTACTTCAAACTTCTTCAAATTTTTCTTTTCTTTCTCGAGTCTTTCTTTCTCTCTCTTCTCAACTTCTGCCTCTTTTCCCAGTTTGTTTTTTTCAATTTTTCAGAAGTCAAGGGACGTCTTATGGGCCAAATGAGATTTTGATAATAAAATTTGCGTTAAATGCAACAGGTGCTTTGTTGTTAGTAAGAACTCGTTGAGACTTCGAGAATCCTCGTTTGACATCTGCATTTCCGTGAGATATGGACAAACACATTTCAACGACCTAGTTGATCAGGGGAAACTTACGTTTTCATTAGTAAGGTATCTGATATTGAAAAATATTTTTCTCCCAATAATGATTGATTTAAGTCTCATTAAACTTAGGCAATTTTTCCATTTGTAACAATTTCCTTTCGTCTACAATAGCCAAAGAGGAAAAGTCCTGAAGAGTTAAGCGTTTGGCTAGTTTAACTATAGCCATCTTGCTTCTGCTAATTGTGATTTTAGACGTTTGCACAGATCTTAACGCAAGAAGAAGACTCGCATGTGGATAATCTTGCAAAGAGGATTTGGATTCAGATCCTTCATACACGACTTGGTTTCTTTGATTTTGTCGAAGAGAATACGAATCGTTTTGGTTTTATATCTGCTTGTCGAAGAAGCATGCAGATAGATGTGTTTACGAAGTTTTCACAGTTTTGTAAACTCTCTTGTTTGAAAGAAACTGCAAAAAGCATCCAATCAGAACAGGCCACTGCTCTAGTACACGTGAAAAATAATACTTTTTTATTGACAGATCACTGCATTCATTTCCTAGTGTATCAAAACCTTCAGTGAATGCATTGTCCACAATGTTTAGGTTGCATGTGCCTACATTTTAGAGATCCTTTCCTCGACATTCTCTTAAATATTTTTAGTAAACCGCAAACTCATCGATTGCAGTTATGTGACGTTATTAAAAACTTGTCTACTGGAGTACTGGGCCACACACAATATTACAACAATCAGTGCATGCCAGTCGTTCCCAATATACTATACCAACTTTACCTCCATTTTCCCAAAACAAGTGGAATACACGGCTCACGAATCAGAGAAAAGGAAGATTTAAAAGGGACCCTTATGATTGTTTCGCGCCCTCATTTAGACCAATACATTTAAAGTATACTGGAATTATTATATAATCAGACATTGAGGCAATTTTTCGGTATGTTGTGATTCATTGAGATGGCGGATCTGTTCTTTTAGCCAATCAATGAAGAAGTTCCAAAAAATTTCCAAAGGGAAAGTAAAGAAATAGTATCATTGGCGGACAATTGTAAGAAAACAGTGTATTTAGTCTAATTTTTTTCGAAATAGTAGGAAAATAGTGTAGTCGCTTGGAAAAAGGAAAGCTGGATCGGGTTCCCGTAGGCATGATGGCAGTGATACCCACTATAAAGTTAGAGTCTCTCCTCGCAATGGCGATGGCGATAGGTATAGGTAGGAAGGAAGGAAGCCAAGGTAAGAGAGAGCCATAGCAGCTGGTATCCACTTGCTACCCTTCTTGTGGACACTGGACAAGTGGACACCACCGCACCGACGCGACACGGACGAGTTGGGACGAGTCGTACGTTATATCGCATCAGTGGAAGGATACTGGATAGGCAGGAAGGAAGGGCAACGGATTGCCAGCGTAGCATCGGCACGGCGCGGCAATCGGCCTGCAGCAGCCGCCCCAATAAAAACTGCAGCCTCCGTCTCCATCACCCGAGTCCCCGTCTCCATGAGCGACCGCAGTGGAAACGCAGAAACCGGGCGAGGTCCGCGTTCCAAACTTTGACAGAACAAAAGACTATCGACCGAAACGAGCCCGCGAGCCAAACCCTTTCTTCCTTCCTTCCTACTCTTCTCTGCCAAAATAACCTGTCCCTGTCCGTCCCCCATTTTGCACGCGCTCAAGGGACGTTAATGGTGACGAAAGTCCAGCTACCGACATCCGACCAACTCCTTTATATTCATATAAAATTGGAGTATAGTCCAGGAACTGTGAATAGCAAGTACGGGAAGAATATGCATGGTCGCAATTATTCAAGTAGATTTCATAAATATATCTACTTTTTTATATACGTCGGTTTGAGCTATCTTGATGAATGTAAAACGATCAACACGTCGAAGTGAGCCAACTCCTAAAAATCTGGTTCAGCGGAGGTGATTATATTGGATTACACTCGATTACCTCTCTTTATGGAATTAGGCTCGAATATCTAAGATTACTCTGGATTGCATGGAATTACTGTGGATTATATCATATTATCGCTCTTTAACAAAACTATTGAATCTAAAAAAAATAGATCAACTTTAAACCAAATTGTTCAATTTTCATCTACGAAGATTAATTTTCAACTGAAGAAGACCAATTTCAAATAAAAGACATGAATTTTTAATGGATTAGATGAATTTGGAAGAAGAAGTAATCAACTTTCCACAAGAAATGAAATAGTTCAATTTTTAGTAAACAAATTGAAACTTAAGAAAAAAAATATCTACCGAAGAGATGAATTCTCAACTAAAATGATGATTTCAACAAAAGAAGCAACGATTTTCAAATATATTAGTTAATTTCGTACTAGCTAGAATCTTTTTTAACCCGAAGAAATAAATTCCTGAGGAAAAATGTAAGAGTTGATATTTCATTTGTTGCATTTTGTTTTGTATTTCTTCGGTATTTTCATTTTTTAATTTTCGAGGAGGTAGATTAATTTTTAACAAAACCGTTGAATTGTCAAGTAAAAACATGAATTTTTTACCAAGAAGATTGATTTTCTACCCAAAAATATAAATCTTTAATCAAATACATGAATTATCAACTAACAT
>JAABKJ010000424.1:0-50522 GCA_011634705.1 Andricus grossulariae | reverse complement strand
CAAAACGTCGACATTTGATTGAATCCGCGAAAGTCATTTTTTACATAAAACCAATACCTTCTCATTGAGATGAGAATATAATTAGGATTATTTTCAAGTTTAAAACTTTAGATTGACCTAAAATTGTCTTCAATAATGGGGGAAAAATAGTAAATAGAACAAAAGTGTGTGCGGCAGACCGAACAATATATAGTGGCAGGATTGGTGAAAAATTTGTCTACCGCCCCCCACCATGTAACCCTTTTCCAGCTCCCCTAATCATTTTGCAAGACTGTGCTCGAACGGCAGCACGAATATCCTCAGCCTATTTTAAAAAGGCTTAATATTTGTTTAAGCCTAATATTTGTTTTAATATATGTTTAGACCTAAACTACGATCGACAAAGTAGGCCCTTTCCTTGCGGAGCGTCACATATAATCCATGATCCATTACTATAATTGAAGGGCTGCAGTACAAAACTAGATAACCAACATTTTTTCCGAAAATGGGCCTTTTGTATAAAAAGTTCTTAAACTATCCAACACATGTTATGTCCAAAGGATTTTTTCAATAGCTTATTTTTAATATAGTAATAAAAATATTGGTAATTCAAAACCAGATACCTGACTCTGTACTTGTCTCCCATCTTCTTTTTTTTTTAATTTCATAACCTCCTACCATTTTTTAAAACATTTTTGTGACCAACTTTCTCTTCACAAAAGTTTTTAAATGCAGTAAAATAAGAAAATACTTCTTTTTCAAAGAAAAAGCCCTTAAATAGAACTATTTACCACTTTTTTCAGCACCAAAGTACCAATCAAATTCCAACTTAATATCTTAAATCTTCATTTTCTACAAAAAGCCACTTTTATCAGGTTTTTTCACTTAACTTTTTACTTTGCCATCAGAGACGATATTTCTTTAAATTATTATCATTTAGTTATAAAGAAACATATGCCTTTCTTCTTTTCATAGAAATTTAAACGATAAATCGTCTGTCATAGTGCAATACCGCTACACTAAATCTTTATTTTCTCGAAACAGAATATTTTTTCTCGATGAAAACTTGTTTATTCTTATTCAGTCTCCCCATATCTTGGGAGCAAGTTTTTATTATTTTTTTAAATTGAAAAATAGATTTTTATTCGCTATCCTAAGACGATTTTCGAAACCTATGAAATTTGAACTTCCAAACTCTTGAATGATTTACTCGGTATTGGTTAACTTTTTCTAATTAAGCTCATTTTCTTCCAATTTAGAAACTGAATATATAGGGGGTAAATTTTATTTTTTGTGACAACTGAAAATTATACTTTTTATCGTGATTCGCAACCAAGCCTGTTCCAATTTTAGGTTCATGTCAGTTTGAGATTGAAACTTCCACATCATAACGTATTCTTTGAAGAAAGCCTTTTTTTATTTTTTATTAGTCAATTTCAACTGTTTTAAGTCTTAAAGGGCTTTTAATTAACAAAATTTTATCATCACTTTTTAATTAAAAATACTGAATAATAAATGGTTTAATTAAAATGTTTCACATTTTGTTTCCATTTCTGATGTCCCTATTTTATTTTATTTAATGAGAGTATTATTTTGTAAACAGAATTCGTGATAAGAATGTTTTCTTTCACTGAGTAGCTTCTTATTAGTAGGTATTAATGTTTTGTCTTGAAATTTTATTCTTGTAACATCAAGAGCGTAACCTTTGTCCATTATCAATTTAAAATGTATACCAGTGTGTGATAGTTTTCACACTTTACGAGCCAAACGATTATACCGTACAGGCACAAATTGTTCGCCTTGTAATGATAATTAACGAAGTATTTGGAACATAGCGCAATTACTCAGAATTAAGATCACTTACAAGTCGGACCAGTAGAAATGGAGACGACTTCTTAGCTTTATATGCTTGTTAATCTCGTTAATATAAGAAGATTTTACAACCTGCACTAACTTATATTGTTTTAATGTTTTCCGGTATCTTAGGATATTAAGGTACTGTAGGCCTTTTCCGATTTTTTAAAGTTTTTATTAAAATACCGCCAACTTGTTTCGGCTCAAACATTTTGGCGATATTTTAATAAAAACATCAAAAAACCGGAAAAGGTCTACTGTACATTAATATACTAACTTTGAGTTTAATCAGTGACTTCCTTTTTATAATAGTTTTTTATTATTATTAGCTAACCACCATAGAGCGACAAGTCTTCGACTTCCTGGGGTTTATGTGGGTCCCGATACTGGTCAACTTCTTCAACATCATTTTCGTGATCCTGGGATTTTTTGGAGCCTTTCAGTATCGGCCTAAGTACATCATATCCGTAAGAAGCAAACATTTGATCTTTTGATATTTAAGTTTCTCCGCTTTGAAAATATTCATCTTGCAATTAGTATTACTTTCTCTCTATCGAGATCGATCCAGAATCGAGATACGTCTCTTCCTTCTTGAGCATCAGACCATGGCAGGTGCTCATTTGCAAACTTATAATTTCTCTTGAAAGCGATCTCTTATTTATGAAATGAAAGTTACGAGTAATGTTATGTGTGTACAAACAAGAGCTGATTTAATTATTAAAGGAGTTATTATATTTAAGGTTTAGTTTTATACCTCTGCAGATTATATAATTTATGTATCAGCATTTTTACCAAGATGATATTCGGGATATTTTTCAAAGGTTCTTGAATTTGTTTCATGAAATCCTGCCCATTTTGAATGATGCAAAAAGAATTTTTGAATGTCTTGTGGAATTAAAAGAGTCAAAATTTAAAAATAAAACCAATTGAAAATGGGTGTCTTCTAATCGAAAAAACGGCAAATAGATGATAAAAAAATTTTCTTATGATTTTAGAAAAATTACCATCATTTTAAAAGATATTTAGAAAGTTTAGAAATTTAAGCCAAATTTAAAAAAAAATTTAAGAAAAATTGGAATCATGTTAAAAGATATTTAGACGGTTAAGAACTGTTAAAAAGAATAAAAGATTTTCTTGGATTTCTAGTAAAATTATAAATGATTTTCTATCTTAAAAAATAAATTTTTAAAGGAAATTTCAAGACATCTCGAAATAAATATGAAATATTTTAAGGCAATTTTTTTTATTTTTAACGATTTTTCAAAATTTTAGGAATAAATCGAATCAGTGTAAAAGATGTTTTTAAATTTTTCTCTGGGTAGAAATTTCACCTTTTCAGTTCAAAATGCAATTTTTTGTTCGAAAATTAATTTGTTTTGTTGAGGATTAGACTATTGTTTTGCAAATTCACTTTTTGTGGTTAAATTCAACTGTAATTTGCTAAAAATGCATTTTTGTTGTTGAAAATTGAACCATTTTCTTGAAAAATCGTTTTTGTTTTTGAATTTTTTTTAACAGAAAATTTAACTATTCCATTTTTTGTGAAAAATGGATCTTTTTCAGTAGAAAATTCATACAATTTGTTAAAAATTCGTGTTTTTTGCAGAAAATTAATGTTCTTTGTTGAAAACTGATCGTTTTGATAGAACATTAAATTACTTGGTTGAAATTCATTTTCTTGTTGATCGTTCATATTTTCGGATTGAAAATTCAACTGTTTGGTTAAAATTTCAACTATTTTGATGAAAATTCGTCTTTTATATGAGTTCAACTTTATTTGATTTAAAATGAAAATATTTTTACTTGAAATATCGACTATTACATTTGTCCTTGAGAATTCATGTCTGGTTGAAAATTCAACTATTTGGTTAAAAGTTTAACTACTTTGTTAAAACTTAATTTTTTCGGATGAAGATTCATCATTTTAGTTGAAAATTCATCTCTTTGGTTGAAAATTTTTGTATTACGTTAAAAATGTATATTTTTTGTAGAAGATTAATCTATTTGGTTGAAAATTAACTTTTTTTGTTGAAAATTCATATTTTCGGGTTAAAAATCAAACTATTTTATAGAAAATTCGTCTTTTGGTAAAAATTTCATCTTTTTGATACAAAAATGCAGCTGGTTGAAAAATAATCTTTATGGGCTGGAGATTGAACTATTTTGTTGAAAATTGATTTTTTTTCAAAAATAATTCAAAATTTGAAAAGCTTTGAAACATTTTCATCAAAATGTTGAATTTTCAAGATTTCGAAACAATATTAGAAGGGGTGTAAGAATTTTAAAAGGTTTCAAGAAAATAAAAAAGTTTTCTTAAGATTCGTCAGAAAATTTCATAGGATTTTTTTCTTGAAAAATTAATTCTGAGAAAAAATTGAAAAAGATTTCAAAACATTTGAAATTATTTCCTAAAGTTTCGAAAGAGAATATAAAATATTTTATAGCAAAATTTGTTTATTGCGCAAGATTACAAAAAACTTGAGTAAGATTAAGAGATATTTAGAAGTTTTGAGAAGATTCAAAAATAATTAAAAACTTGTAAAGATTTAAAAAAATTTTGAACAAAATGTTGATTTTTAATTTTTCTTTGTTATTAGCGATTGGTTGTGGATTAATTATTGAAGAGCTGTTACAAAAAATACTTATAAATATTATTTATTTTAATACTAAGTGAATTTTTCAATAACCATGCTATAAACACATGTAATTGTAATTAAACTGTCATAGCGAAAGATTAAAAATAGTTTTTTGTAATTACTTTTCAATGATTAATCATTAATTAATTGCTAATACCAAGGACATTGAAATTATATCTAAGAATTATTTACTAATCAGAATACCAACAATAGTTAACCAAATGAATGTTTATAAAAAGAACAACTGTCATGTTAACCAAATCTGCAAAAATATTTAATACATCGAAATTGTATTATATTTTCCACATTCTGCCTACAAAACTTTCTGAATAATTAACTGAAGGGAGCCACCATCGTGTGCAAAAATATCTGAAATAATTGTAATCTAATTGTGTTCATTTTTAGGCGACACCATAAATTAGAAAAGTATTTCGTTTAAATGTTGTAAGATATCACAATACATAAAACACAAATAGGAAAATCTTATGCTAAATGCGTTTTATTCGTGCTTCTAGTAAGAGAAGATTTTATATTTACAACCGGTGAGGAACCGGGAATTTGGTGGGCGAAAATTATTAGACACCCTGGAAAGGCATTTTCAATTATATGTATTCTAGATTCAGTTGGTTGTTTATACATTCTAAAGCTTTTAACACTAGAAGTACCGGCATGTTCTGATGATTTTTGAATGATTTCTGAATAATTTTTGTTTTAAAGTGCGCATCCAATATTTCTGAAAAAACTATCAAACACCCATATTTATAAATAATTAAGTCACAAAACGCGATCTCTCTGCAAGCAACCGTTGAGGAGATTACTCACTTTAAAAATCGAAAGAGGTCAATTGACCCCGCTTGGTACTTCTAGTTTTAAATGTATTTTTTTTCAATTTTGTTTAAATTATTCTAAATTTGTAAACTTATTTTTTCAGTATTGTGTGTGGAATACACTTTGGTTGGGATGGAACATATTTGTAATATGTTTCTACGTCAGTGCAGGGATGTTGGATAAGGTGAGTTACTTTATTAATTCTTAAATTTTATTAAACTTGTAAATTATCTAATTTTACATCGGTTATATAAACTCCTCATTAACAAATAATGTTAACTACTTCTCGTTTGTTTTTATTTTCGAAGGAAAAAACTCGTTAAGTAATAGTAGACTGGAATGACAGTGGCATTTAATATTAGATCTTACTTCATCCTGATCATTTTATCAGATTTCCTGTGAATCATTGAAACAATACAACTCGCAATTTATATTTATGGCTTTAACTTTTGAATTGAACCCAATTTCTCCATTTATTGATTCCTGATTGCATAATCTTTTGTTAGTTATGAAAAATTCAACTTCTGTGAAAATAAAATATATAAGTCGAAAATTAAAAAATTGTTTATAATACAGTAATTTTTTTAATGAATTTCAGAATAGTGATATTCTGAATCTTGGCACTGGCAGCTTTTCGTGGTGGCAGGTAAATGGTCCAGGCTGCAAAGCAAGTTATGATATTACTGAACCAGAACTATTTAGGCCTGCGAGACCTGCCAACGTAACTGGTTGCATATTAGAATACGAAGTAATAGAAATTTTACATGCATCCACTCAATGCCTTTTATCCGTAAGTTTTACGAACATTTTATTTTATTTTTCATCTAAGAAAATCATTTTTATATAATGTTTTTTATTCCATATTGGTTAAAACTGGATTTGTTTTATACAAAACTTATTCTTTCGAGTAATTCGAACTATGTTATATTCAAATTCATACTATTTATATAAGTGTCTCCTTCAGCATAATGTAAATTTAGTTTTTCATTCATGATTTATTTCAGATCCTAGCAGTCGTAGGTGGAATTTGCCTTAGCCGAGTTTTTCTCGAAGAAGACGATAGCTGTGAGTATACAGTCTTTTCACGTTAAAATTTTCATAACTTTATTATAGTCTCCTTTAAATATAATTGCTAAAAACGTGAAGTAAGTACACAGAAACCTTTTTATACAAGAGTAAAAAAAGTCTTCACACTGCTAGAAAAATAACACCCTCGCAGCTTTTTTTATTCATGCACTATTCTCAGTCTACTTGCAAAATGGGGTTTCGGTTATAAAATAGAATTTTTTAAGCAGTAAAGAAACTTGATTTTATATTCTTTATCATAGTAGAAAGGTGGTAGTGCAGAATTAGAAAGCCAAAATTTTTCCGAAAATGGGGTTATCGCATAAATAAAGTATAGTAATAAATAATAATTTATTTATTCTTTCTGCAGCTTCCCTATATCTCGGGAGCAAATTTCAAAATTCTTGGACGATTTACTCTGAATTGGCTATCTTTATAAATCGAAACTTTTTTACCCGTATTCAGAAACTCAATATCTCGGGAGTAAGTTTTTATTTTTAATGTAAGCTGAAGATTACATTTTTTATCTCGATCTGCAGCTGCGCTTGCTCTAATTTGTGGTCAGTGTGACTGAGATTGTCAGCTTCCTCATCTATTTCCTCTAAACTGGATAACTTTTTCTAAACAAACTTTCTTGACCTTAATTCAGCAAACTTTCAGTTCGGGAGAGGACATTTGTTTTATTTATAAATTAAAATTTCTATTTGACAGTATATTTTCTTCGTTCTCTTGCGAAATTTCAATTTAGTTATGAAAAGTAATTTTGCAAAACTTGAGACTTTTACATATTTCTATCGCTTTATTATTCAAATTGGCTTTGAAAATGCTTACAATCAGCAATGCTAACTCGTTTCTAATTACTAATAAAATAATATCACAAAACAACTTTGGTGAAAGATAAATCAATAAAAAAATGGGGCTTGCTTATTGGTCTTTCTTGTTTCTAGTAATTTCCCAATCAATTTCGATCGAATCTTCACTTTATTGTTGGTAAATGGAACTAGTTCTTGAAAAAGGGATTATCGGTTACAGTTGATTTCATTGGTGGATTTGATCCTCCTTTTTGGTAAGTGGTTTGCTTAAACTAAATTTCATCTGCACGCTCTATTCATTTTGGCATGAGAGTAGTTGTGGGATACAAAAGGTTTGTGTACTGCGAGCTTAACTTTTTTTATTTCTCATGGTCTTTACTTTTCAAATGTATCAGATGTTGTATATAAATTACATTTTCTTTCAATATTCTGCCTTTTATAAAAATTGAATCTGATTAAAATACTGATTTCGAAGAACTGTTTGGAAAATAAAGACTTGAACGTTACTATGGTTCTAGTATTACATTTAAATATTATTTTTTGTAAATGGAATGAATTAGTCGTGGATTATTGTAGACTTGACTGTAAATTATTTAATAATTTATTTCCAAAATCAAGTTTTTCTCATCTCTTTTTGAATTTACTTTCCTTATACAAAAATTAATCAACCAAACTTGAATTTAATACCTCGGATCCGAGAATATTCTTCTGATAAAAAATGAAGACAGAAATTAAGAGGATGTGGGTACGTTTCAGTTGACTTTGTCGGAGGTGGTGACTTTGGTTTGGCAGGCCACACGGCGCTGCATCCCATGTACGTTAGCTACTCGGCTCTTCCACCACCTGTCTACTCTCATAAAAATTCTAATCAAAACTTCTCTTCCGGCACAACTAGTTCGCATCAGTCAACTTTTACCAAACCCAGTGAAAAGCTAATCAGTAGCATAGGTCGTGGTAGACATATTTTTAGAAACGACACGATCAGAAGCAATCGAAGCAATCAGAATTTCGAGCACGTAGATTATGAGAATGACTATTCAAACCCAGTGGATCACTTGCAAAGGCCTGTTTCTCCAATCAACGAGTATGACTCGTTGGAAGAAGCATCCGGAAACATATATAAAAAAAATAGAGCTAATCATTCTTATTCTTCAAGATACAGTCCAGTCATAGCTCAAAAATCAAAATCGAATCGTACGAATACTAACAAGCAAATTAAAGTTCCTAACAAGCCGAGAATTTTCACTGACTATATTCGAGAACAGCCCTTAAGGTCGTTTTATTCTGATCCAAGACTGGCTGTCGAACAGCAACAAAGCGTAAATAGAAGGGAGGGTTCTAGCAGAAGTAAAAGAGATAGTAGGCCTCTCTCTATGTTTGCCTCTAATTTTTAAGAATTTTACAGATTTAAGATTCTAGGCATAATATTGTTACAAGACTTTACATGATTTACGAACTGACAAAATGTAAATAGCTATTTGAATCGTTGTTGATAGTACATTATATTTTAATGTGTGTACGATTAGTCAATTTCCCTCCACAGTCTACGTCTTCTCTTTAAGATTTCCAGGGTGTCTAGCGGCCAAAGATCCACTGTTTCAAGTTTTGATCACTGTTTTAAAAGTTATTTTTACTACTACGAATAATTTTAAATATGATTCAGAAATTGAGCATTTTTATTTAATCGGAATAATTTGGTTGAAAATAGTGAAAGTCCTGCTTGAACCTTTAGAGATATTGAACAGTTGAACAATTTTTAACTGTGAACCAAAATTGTATGATTTACAATTTCAATCGCTCAAAATTATACAATTTTATGTTTGAAACGTTCAATACTTAATAATTTACCCTTTTAACTACTCAGAAGTGAAAAATTATAAAATGAAAATTTTCAAAGTTTCAAATTGAAACTTTATAACTGAAACAATTCCAAAGTAATATGGGAAATTTTTTATTCAAAAAGTTTAAATGAACTTTAAATCTGATTCTCGCTGGACACCCCGATTTTGGAGTCGGGAATATTTTTTTACGTAATTATAAAACGCTTTTGGAAACCTTTCAAGAAAAATTCCGAAAGAAATCTCCTTATTTTGTATCGCATATTTCCTACTCTTGCCAAATACGTAGAATACAAATTACAAAACGTAGTCAGATAAGTATCTTTCCTTTCAATTATGAATATTTTATTTCCTTTTATTTATATTATTTTCTCTGCTTGCAGCGCAGCAGTTTTACGTTCTTTTCGAAAGCAACCGATTTTTCAATATCAAAATTGCTTTATTATCATTCGATTTTTTCTACTAGTGTCTTAGTTTATTATTTTTCTGTAGCTTTTTTGGGTGCGTAATTCTGACTGCATTGATAGATTTAATGATTTTCTAGAGACTGTGATACGTAGAAAAATTGTAAAGAGTTGTGTCGAGAGCTTCATTTTTATAAAATATTATGAAAAGACTTTTTTCAGTGTAAAACATCGATCGATGTTCATCTCTTGTAGAGAGTGTTTAGAAATTAGCAACGCGGAATTGAAAGGTTCACGTAATTTAAATGTATGTAAATTGACAATAGTTTTGCAAAGAAAGAACTTGAGTGACTTGCAGTAGTATTTATTTTGTGATACTGCCTGACAAGGGAAACTTATTTTCTGTGCTTAGTTTTCGATATTTTCTAAAGATTAAACCATTTTTTATTGCATTTTATTAGATTTTCATTCTTTAATGGGCTATGGTTCTTAGGAAGAGCTTCGATTTAATTTAGACATCACGGATTATATTCCACTGCATGGTAGTACACATTTAATTCTTTCGCTGTTTACAATAAAAAATATTAATATTTCCTAGCTATCTATGTTTGCTAAGGAAGTCAAATTATTTTCAAAAATTAACTTTATTTGTGAATTATAATTTTTTATTTACTATGTAAAATAAGTGTTTATCGATTTTGATTTAATTTGATATCGAAAGGGTTACATTTTTATAAGCTAGACAAAAGTGCTCATATTTTCGTTATGTTTGTAAGAAATTTACTAGAAAATTTAATAAATGCGTTAAATTTGTTAGCTTTTGTTACTTTTTCGGCTTTAAACAAAAATTATTTTTGATCAATTTTATGTTGGTATTTAGGTTTGCGAACTCTTTTGTAGTTTATATTTCGTAAATAGCAAGATGTATCTTGAATTATATCAATTTAAATAATGTATTTCTCATTTCACTTCATTTCAGTGGCTACAATAAATGTGCATTACAACACTACTGCTTGCTTTTTTATTTATTAACCCTTCACTTCGCTCTTCCTCTTTTAACATATTTCTACACTCTGGTTTATGGTCAACTTTATCATTTGCACCAGTAGGCGTTTAAGTAGTGTATGTTTTTCTCGTAGGAAATTTAAATTGGATTTTATTGGAATCACATTGATTAGGAAGTAAATAGACAAAGTAATGGTTGAAAAAGTATATTTCATCCTTGTAGATTACTTTTTTGAATATTAGTATTATTCTGGTTTATTTATAATATTTAGAAAAATTTAAATTTTTGTCTTCGCATTTATGAAATATGTGAGTTAGACGTGCATACAGTTTTTCTGGAACTTTAATTTTTTTTAAATTTTATGTTCTGAAGCTCAGCAAATATGTTTAACGTTTGAAAATATAAATTTGAATGGCTTCAAAGTTAAAAACAATAAGTAAAATTCAGTCCTGAACCTTTCAGCATGAACTGAATACCAAAACCAAAGAATTCACACAAATCTCATAATTCGATCTTTTTCAACAGTACAAACTAAAAAGAAGAAGAAGAAGCAGCCCCGCCCGCTCTACAGTATCGAATACTCTCAACCGGAGCCTCAAATCCAGGACGAGAGTGTCTCCCCCAAGCCGATGACTCCACGTCGGGTAAAACGTCGTTCCGTAATTTCCCGTGATGGAACCAGGCGATCAAGTCGAAGAAGTTCAGTTCGACAATCTCGAAGAAAAAACCCCGTGAATCGCATTATGGACCAGCAAGAAGGCCTATATGCAAATTCTTCAATTAGCAATCTCACTAATCAAAATGTAACTTCCCTGTCTCAGGGGACTCTAAATTACGACAGAATAGCCAACAACTGGGACAGAGACAGGGCACTGAATTGGCAGCCAGAAGCCATGAACTTGGCTGTTTCCTCTCCAGCTTTGTGGAATCGGGAATCCAATTATTCCAACAGTACAAACTTGACGAATCAAAATCTACCACATTGGGATGGTAGCAGTTCGACGAGGCATTTGACAGACAACTGGCAAGGAAACCAGTTGAAACCTATGCAGTGGCAAGGCCAGACCGGCCAAAGCAATCCTACATTCCAACCAACGAGTACTCAAAGTATAGCTGGGGAAGATGTTGATGATCTTTATAGTAATCGACCTGCGAGTGCCAGGTCTAGTTACAGCAATTATCATGGTGTTAGGGCCACTCCCCAGGTCCCTCAGAGGACTGACATTGTGAGGCAAAGCCAGAGGCAGTTTGTCCTTAGTGGACCTCCGGCTTATCAGGATACCGTGATTTGAAATAAATTAGTTGTGTAAAAAGGGTACTTAATTATATGTATAAGTATTGAGTAGTCAGTAGTTTGTAGATTGAAGACTAGACCGGCTCGTTTTCGAACTTTTTAAATTAAATTTCAATACCCCACAAAAGCTGCCCACGCATGCCCACTTTTCATCTGCAAAATCTTTTTCCGACCATACAATATTTTCTGTTTGTTTCGTGGGTTTTAAAATTCAACAAAAAATTTCCTATTTATTGAAAAATTATGCACCATTTTCGGTATATACAGTTTTTGCTAATGAACAGTAATAGAAAATTAGGAGAACAATTTATTTTTTTCAATTTATATTTTGAAAATTTGCACACAAAAAACATGTTTTTTGAATTGAGTCAACTTCACACTGTTTTTTGGAGCTTGAATCGAAGAAACTTCGTTGTGTTTGCAAGGGGTAATATTTACGATTTTGGAACGCTTTAAACACAATGACACCAATACAATAACATGTTTCTTCGTTTCAGTTTGAAGACATTTCCGTCTTGACATATTCAAATTTTTCCAAAAAATTGTGCATTCAACTTACATTTTCCAAAAAAATGAAATTGAACAATTTTGTTTAAATTTTTTAAATTTGTATTACTGTTCACTAGAAAAATCGTGCACTACCGGCGGAAATTATCTACACGCCTGTTTTTTTAGCTGTTGCTAAAGTGCCTTAATTTTTATAATATTAATAATAATTTGTTGGCATCTAATAGCCCGAAAGTTAAGAATATTCTGCGTCTAATCATCGCAAGTTGAAGGCATAATGTCAACTTTATAAAAAGATATGGCAAAAAAAGTAAAATTTCGAATATTTCGAAAAATTGAAATAATTCTAGAAATAATTAACATTTTTTGAACCTACTGTGATCATTTTAAAGGCAAATCTCCAAAGTTTTGATAAATTGTTTATATATTCTTAGACTTTTTTCCTAGATTCTGCTCTAGGCAGAAAAAAAGTCGCCAAATTTCAAAAATGTGTAAATACTTACCAACATTTTTTAAAACTCATTAGACATTTATTAAATTTTAATAAATTTTAGTAAAATTGATAAAAATAGTATTCTTTTCATTCTAAAAATATCTTAAAATTTAGCAAAATACTATTAAGACTTTTAAAATGAGTCAAAGAACTTTGAAAAATGCCAATTATTTCTAGAGTTATTCGAATTTTTCGACATTTTGATGTAAATTCTAGTATTTGTTATCTTAGTTATTTAAAGAAAACTTTCATAGCTTTGGTGATTATAATGATATGAAGATGTAATTTTTAAATTATTCATAGTAAGACGCAGTTGTGAAGAAATATTTAAAAAATAATAAACTTTAAACAACTTTTGGATTTTTCCAAAACAAATTTTCAAACAGAAGTTTTGAAAAAAATTAATTTTTGATTTTCTTTAAAATTTTTTTATACATAACTAACAATGTCCTCTAAAAGAACGTAATCCGTGGCATTGTGTTCCCAGCGCCCGAGAATCTGAGAGTTTCGTGGTACATTTTTAATTATTTCTCGAAAATTAAGGGAGATTCCCATTTTTGTATTTACAGGGCTTCTAGAGCACATTGCAAGCTATCTATAAAAAAATTGAAAGAAAATCAAAAATGGATATTTTTTCTTCAAAAATTCAGTTTAAAAATTTGTTTTTGAAAAATCCAAAAAGTGTTTTTTTTTCAAAACAACGTCTTATTATGAATAATTAAAAAAACATTAATATCATTAAAATCACCAAAGTTAAAAAAGTTGAAAGAAGGGACCAAAATTTTCATTTTTTAATATCTCCCAAGTTTTTTAAATTGTTCAAAAATTAATTTAGGGTTCTTTCTCAATACCTAAGCGAACGGGTACTAGAATTTGCATTAAAATTATTAACAACAGATGAAATTCTTCAGATGAATTGACATGGAATTGCTCTTTTCTAATAATTTTCGTGCTATTAAGAGAAAAAAACTTACATGCTAATATTCTAAAAATTAAGGCACTTGAACAACAGCTTAAAACAGGCGTGTAGATAATTTCCGCCGGTACCGTATATGCAAAAAATTTGCCATAATTTTTAAACCAGTAGAAATTCTTTTTTTTTAATTTTCAAATACAAGAAACAAACAGAAGATATTGTCCGATCGGGGAGAAATCTTTAGGTGGAAACCCACATAGCACACTTCCCGAAGAAATAGGTCTGTCCCAGGTTTAGACCTATGCTTTCCCCGAAAAAACCTGGGACAGACCTGGCTTTTTCCGGAAGTGTGCTATGTGGGAAAGGTGGTATGAGTCGGCAGTTTTTGCGGAGTATTAAAATTCAATCAGAAAAAAATTTTTAAAAACGAATCAGCTTATTGTAGATTAGTGTAATGTAAATCTGTGATTGCCACACAGACACGGAATGGAAGAATCAAACGGATAGGTGATTTTTATTATTTATCGCGGGTATGGAAATTTGATGGATGGAGTGAAAAGTGGTTTTTATATGTTCAGTGCGTTATGTCGGTCATTTGTGCTTTCCAGGGTGTCGACTCGTTTGGAAATTTTGAAAAACTGGAAATTTTACAAGGTTTTAATTCGTTTAGTGTTAAAGAATTTGGAACTAAACAAACAAAGCTCAAAATTGGATGGTTCACCAATTGAAGCTTTTTGAAGCTTAGAGGTCTTCCAATTGAAATGCATTTTTCTCCGAATTTTTTTATTTTTTATTTGAAAATGTTCAAGTTTGTATGTGTCTAAAGCAGATATTTACAAAAGTTTGACGGAAGTCTTCTTTTTCGGTAAGAAACTTCGTTTAACAATGGAAAGCTTTTAAATTGATATTCCTTTCTGTAAGTTTCCAGTTCAAAAGCTTTTATATTTGTTTACTTTAAAAATTGAAAGTCATCAAATTGTGTTGTTTTTAAATTTAAAAACCTCAACTTTCAATTATTTTGATGTATAACATAACATTTATTTTAAAAAGTTTTCAGTATTATTTACAAATGGGAAACTTTCAAATTCCATTAGAATATTTTTCAAATCGAAAATTGACTTGAACTTATTGCTCAACCATTTCATTTTAGAGGGACAGGTCTAATTTTTAAAGTTGTTCACATTTTGTATTTTCAATCATAAGGAATTTACAACACCAACCTTCAAAATATGAATTAGAATTCAATTCAGTAAAATTGACCTATTTTCATAATAAATAATTAAACCATAACAAATTGAACCAAGCTCACAAAAAATAAATAAACACGATTGCTAATTTAAAAAAATCATTGCCTTACCCAAATCTCAGGATTATGGAATTTTCTAAAATTTACAAAACTGAGATTTCAGTTTTTGGCTGCTTTTACAATTTGAGACTGATTTTTTCTGCAATACTGTATTTTGTACTACCATTTTAGATTTCTAGAAAGGGACTGAATCGGGAGTCTCATCTTGAAACCTGTTTGTTGTATAAAGTAGATCTTGGACCTTTTTTATTTTAAATCTTCGATTTACTCTTGAATAATGATAATAATTTAAATATTTTAAAAAGCACATAAAATACTTTAAAAATAAGTAGCAACACTTTTAAGAAAGCATTACGCATAATTTTTACCTTATACATTTTTTTGTGTAATAATTTTCCTTTTAATTTTCTTCAAATCTTGATCTTTTAATATTTTCGTTTGGAATAATGATCGAATCAAGTTATAGTATCCGAAATTGTAAATATGAATTGCATCAATCATTTTTAGCGCCTCTTTGGCGATTATTGTACAAAGAAGACAATCATCTTAATTTTTAATTCGCTGAACGGCTTTGAATAACACAGTTTTTATTGTGATATTTTATGAACTTTGAACATTTTCGTTCGCTGTGACGCGCAAAGCGTTCAGCTTCTACTGCCGTATTTTTATTTTCTAAATGTAATTTACTTGTAAGTCTTCCAGTGCAAAATAAAAAAGACGATAGCGAAAAAATGAAGAAAAGAAAAACAAGGATTGAAAGACACCTTACGTCTCACGTGCAATCAATCAAATTTATCGTCTTTTATAAGCGTATCAATTTGCACATTCAAGAAATAATGCGTTAGATTGAGAAAGAAAAAAACCAAAGTATTAAATATCAGTAAAAGTAAGTTTTAGCCTAGCTCAAGAACTATCCGTATTATTAATTTCCGCTATTGCCTGGTTAAAATATTTCCAAGAAATAAGTAAACTTTAAAAAAAGTAAGTGAAATATTTCAAAATAATAAGAATGAATCTACAAATAAATTTCTACGGAAATTTTTTCACCAGGTTTTCAATTAATGTAACTCGAACTCGAGTGGTTGTGTGGGTCCGATTTTTACGAGAAGAATTGAATCTGAGGCAACTCTCTTGTAAATGTAAATCCCTATTTTAATAATCAACTTACGAATCTCAGAATTGTAGTCACGCAATAGAGATAATAGGCCTTTTCGTACAACTTAGACAATTTTCCTTAGCAGTAGCGAATGAGCTTCACAGGTCTTTGCTTTCTTATTAAAAATCATAATGAATTAAAACTTATTGAAAGTTAATTAAAAGTCCTGAGTGGTTTTTTTCTAATCAAGTGTTGGATATATTTGTTACCAATACTGTTACGTTTTTAGGCTTCGAAATTAGAAATGTGTTTATGACCAGTTACGGTATTAACTGTTAATTTAAAATAAAAAAATTTATTTAAAATTTTGTCAACGAAAGTGAGTTTTTAGGCATTGTTAATTTTTAATCAAGTACATATCCTTGATTGTTTATGAACGAAGCAAGCCGCGATTTTGAATCGCAAAAGACTTTTGTTTTACAACGAAAATTATTGAGAGAGTTTAAACGACTAATCTTTAGGAATGAATTTTATTGTTCAATTTTAATCATCGAATGTGACACGTTCTCTGGTTATTTAACAATTTAATGTACTGATAAAGCAATAATTGTAAGACAATAAAGACCCATTCATAACGAATTTTGGAATGGTTTTGTATTTATTTCTGGTGTTTCTGGTATAATCCTCAAACATTGTTTGCGCCAGATGTTTCTTTACGTCTTTGACAGCTTCTATATTTAGGTGCTTATGAAAACTGCATACAGACTTTTTAATATTGATATTTTTATTAGCAAACTTAGCACTAAGCTATAAATATGACAGAATTTGGATTTGGAAGGCGTTATTTTTAAATCTTTGTTTGGCATCAGACATTTTTATAGACCGAAGCAGTTTCGAAGGATGAGATGCAAATTTATTCTTAAACTTGCGAAAATTTAGATATTTGCGCTACCTCCAGTTAGATTATTTCTTAAAAAACTCTACGCAGGAATTTTTTCAGAAAAAGACTTCGAAAGTTTTTCTTTTTAATAGACAATTTAATTTTAAAAGCTTTCAAAATTGGACGGTTTCTATTTTTAGGGTCTTTAAAATGTTTTTTTAATTTATTTTTGAAACCTTCAACTCTGAAAGCTTTTTTAAATTTTATATTAAGTTCAATATTTTGTTAATTAAAAAATTAAATTATTCATTAAATAGCTTACAAGTCCATAGACTTTTATATTGTTTTAAAATTATAAATCGATGCTTTTAAATTGTTTTTAAGATTGTAAATACCAGCTTTCAAAGTATGGCTCTTGAAAAAAAATGAATAAATTAGTAAGACATTTTGAACTAATTAATGAATTCTGCAAAAAAAATGGTGGAAAATTTTCAACCTGGGACCGTCCAAAAGGCTTTTTAATTTTTAGTCCAGAAAAATTTGTAGGACTGAAAACCTACTTAAAAGTACTTAACTTTCAAAGTTTTAAGATCGTTAAAAATGAAAAAAAATTACAAGGAGGATTTTTAATACTATTTTTAAGAATTAATGAATTTGAAACAGTTAAAATGAAAGCATTCAAACCTAAGAAAATGTAACTTAATAACCCTAAAATTTGCATTTAATTTTATAATCTAATTTTAATGCTGTCAAATGATTAGCAATGTCTTATTTTTAAAACAAAGAAAATAGATTAAAACATTTTAAACAAAGTAATGAATTCTTCAAAAAAATTACTATTAAAAATAGTTTGTGGTCTTGATAACAAACAATTTTAATCCTTTACGGTAACTAATTTAAAAACGTTTAATTTTGAAATTTTCAAACGCTGAAGCTGTAAAGTTTGAAAACTTAAGATTGAATCGTTTCCTATTTAAGATAAATGTCCCAGTAATCGTGACGGTCTCAATAATCGTGCAACTTGGTTATAATTTCAATATATTGTTTAAAAAGATGTTAAAAGTAACATATTTGGATAAAACCCATTTATTTTTAGGATTTTATAGTAGCTAATAGAATTTAAATTTAGATGGCTTCCATAAAAGCCTCAAAATTTTCTATTGTTTTTTATACACTATGAAATAAAGTATCAAAAAAAAAACTGATTGTTTAGAAAAACTGGACGTAGTTTCCGTTTTATGGGAAATAACAAGGCAAGTAAATTCATGCAGCCTATTACATTTTCCTTTTTTTAAATAATGATAACGTCATTTATTTAAGAGAAGAATAAGTTTATTCTGATAAATAATCTAACTCTGAGAAAAATGGCTAATTTCCTCGAAAGTGGAGGAATTGCAGTGACTGGCAAAAATAATGTCACTAATGAGCTATACATTTTTGATAAAAATAATAAAACCGACTGATTTAATAGCGATAATGACTGATTTCTCATTTACCTAGGATGTCTGTCGAGAATAATCTTCAGTGTTAATTTTAGTTCGCATATCAACGCTAAAATCGCGCATGTCTTGATTTAGGCGACCAGGTTGGTCTGCAGAAGTCTTTCCACCCTTTACGTGAACGTCAGTAGATTCTAGACGTCGGGACGCCGAGCGTCGTCCATTTGTTGTCAGTGCGAGTGACAAGTGTTAGTGCAAATTTTACGACTTATAAAATATTATACAAGCAGAAAGAGTATTTATTATTAAATATTCATCACAAATCAATTATCGATCTAGAGTTCTCAGTGATCAATTAACATTTGTTGTCAATTAATAAAAACACAAAAATGTACAGAGAAGCACTTTTGCAAGGTGTCAGAATCCTCAAGTCGACGAATGCAGAAAGCAATGTCTTCAGAAAATTTCACACTGCCCTCAAGGTAATTTTGATTCAGATCTGTGATTTTTTAGTTTATTTTTTCGATGTAGGAGAATTGTTCCTTTATTTTTAAAATATTGTCTTCTGGGTATTGTAATCGATAATTTTGCAGTTCTGTTGTAATATGAATACAATTTTTATATTCTCATCTTTATAATCAGCTCTGGCTTTTGTCTCGGTTTTCAGATTTGAAAGAATTTTTATTCAAAGATGGTTTAGGGATTTCGAAATTATTTTGTAAGAAAAGGTATTTCTGTGGCTTACTTTGATTGTTGTTAGCCCTGATTGCATTTGAAAAGTTTATAAGAAGTGTTAATATCTTCAACAGTAAAAACTACTAAACTTATCACATTATTTTTATTTAGTAATATATAATAATAATATAAAAATAATTTTTATTAAAAATTTATTCTCTTATTTTTTTCTTCCTTATATTTACTTTCTGATCAAAATAGTCCGAAGTAAAAATTACAGAGTAATAGTATACATACAAATTTCCCGTCAGTGTTCAATGTTTTTTTTGGTTTATTACATGCTTAGGCATTAAACAATTATTAAAATCATATTTTAAAAACTTTGCTGTTCTATTATTTTTATTTGGTTTAAAAATACGAACTTTCACGTTTTCATTTTTTTGCATTACAAATATTGTAATTTGTTGGCAGTTTGAAAGCTGAAGCTTTAAAGCTTGAAGTTCCGAATGCCATAGTAGAAAAAATGTGTCAGCTAGATGAAAAAAAAAAATTCGGATAAAAAACATATTTCTTATGTAACAAAAGAATTAAAATATGTCTAATACATATTGCTGTTGTAATTCAGTAAATACAATACATTTTTTTGTGAAAATTAGTTGGTGAAGTGACGTTATGCAACACAGTTATAGGTAGATAACAATTTATTGCCTGATATGGTGCCTTATTCTAATAGTTCACCTCAAAATGAAATGCTTATATTAACGCAAGTGTCGATTCAATTGCGCATGCATATTAAATATTCGTTTTGAATTCACGAAACGTTTGTGATATTTAAAATATATTGATATAATACAATTGATAAACCTTGAAAAAATGACCCCCCCCCCTCACACACTGTAGCATCTGGCCCACGGTGCTATGGTTCAACGAATTTTTAAAATCTTTTTTTAGATGGTTTCAAAGCATTGAATAGATACTGTCAAATTTTGTATTTTTATCTATTTTGTATGGTGGAAAACCTAAAGCTCCCAAATTCCTTATTGTGTATTTAATATTTATCTAAGTATGTAATAAATACACGAAAAAAGTTAATTACCAAAAATTTCAGAAAAAAATGATATAAATAAAAGGCATAATATTGTTAGTGAAATTGAGTCAAGATACCGGCAGAAAGCATCCACGTGGGTGAGAGCAGTGGCCGTAAGACGACGAAAATAATTATTCAGTATTGTGGTCTAACTCGTGAGATCAGGTGAATTATATAAACATAAACTTTTTGACTTGGTTTGACGAATAAGTCTCGTGACGAGACATCTATTTTTTTTTCTTGCTCAAGATAAAATAGAAATACGTCTCAAAGTCGTTGAATTCTTTGCAAGAACGTAATTTCTCTATTTTCACATTTTTAAGTACAAATTCCAGAAAATTGAAAATATGATATATTTTTTAAGTAAAATCTCATAAATGAAGAAATATTGAGTGACTATTAATTCGGCAATAAAAATGCATTAACATATTTCTTCATTCTGTATGGGTGGGAATATGAGGATTGTTTTTAGAAGATATTCGTTGCATATACTGTTCTTCAGCTTCTTGAGCTTCTGTTAGTTTTATTTTTTTGGTTGACAAAAATCGTAGAAATGTACATAATTTTCGGGACATTTTTTTTTAATAATTGGGTAAGTCACGTGTTGAATATGCGAATTAAAGTACACAAACGTACACGTGCGAGGTTTCGGCTTAGTAGTTCATCCGCAACAGAAGATCAATACTATCACTAGGCACTGGAAACGACAGGACTATCCACGAATATTCTGCCACCCTTCTGAAATGTCAGCTTTAAATAGCACATTTCCCTATAGAAAGAATTCTCAATCTTTAAATTAAAGAAATTTGTTTTTTTTTCTGTTTTTATTTCATCACCTACTAATTTTTTCTACTCTCTAAATTTGAATAAGTTAGATTTCACTGATTTTCAGTGAAAATCCTTACTGTTTGCCATCAGTGACCCATTTTTAGCTATTTGAATCGGTGAGATTGCATTGCGAATCAGTGAAAATTCTTACTGATTAGATTCAGTGACCCATTTCTCATCGATTCAAATATAGAGTTTTTTCCCCTCTCAAAATTTGAATTAGAAAGGAAATTATATAATAATAATAATTATTCAATTTTGAATAAAGCCTGACATTATCCACAGCTAACACTATTATTTTCGAAACGAAATAAAATCTCGTTATTATTGATAATATTTTTCAATCTCTTGAAAAAGCAATACAAATGTTATTATTTTTCAGAAAAGAGCTGCGTTACCCTCATCTGCAAAGTTGAGAATTGCAAGTGCCTTGGAACTAGAACGTGTGCGCACTCGGTACTATAAACTTGCCTTTATTTTAATAAATAAATTGAAAGTCTCATCAATAAAAGACATAAAACAAAAGTAATTTTGACCTGTGGCCTTCTTCGGATTAATTAAATATAGCTATTATAGAAATACGTATGTCTACTAATAATAATTGTACTCGTCAGATAGCACAAAAAATTCCATGAATATTTCCTGAAACCGGCAATGCAAGGTTGAGAATATTTGAGAATATTGCATTGAGAGGTTAGGGCAAGGTTCGTTCAACCAATGAAATATCCACTTGTCAGGGAATATTGCACGGTAAGGTTCAGAGCATTTTGTAAGAATTATATAACTTACACCCGACTCTCGGTTTAACCTCAGTGTCGGGGGTTGCCGGCAAGAACAATTTTGGCTAAACCGGGAAACGTAAACAGTCAGGGCCTCCTAAAACGTATCCAATTGGAACGCCTAATATTGCGCCATATAATTGACTGAGTACTCGCGCACTGCGGCTCTTCCGAGGCGAGAGTCGCAACTGTCTTTCGCCCCTTGAGCTGAGAAATTGCGTGGGCCAGCAGTTCTAGGAATTACTGAACCGAGAATGGCTAAACCGAGAGTCGGGTGTAATTCGATGCGCAGTAGTATTCTATGGCACCTATCGCTGCGCAGTAGTATCCTACGGCACTTTCCGCTACGCAGTAGCTTTTTGTCTCTCATAGGATACCTCCGTATATATGTACAATTATTATTTTTTATACGTACAAAAATAAATAAAATAAAAATCAAATTTTGAACTTTTTCTGGTTTATGTTCTTGTTTGTATATACGGAAAATAATGATGGTACGTATGTCCGGAAGTGTTCCTCTCAATGTAATATTACCAACCTTGCATTGTTGATTTCAGGAAATATGCACGGAATTTGTTGTGCCATCTGGGCAATATAGGTCACAATTTTGTATTTTCATTATCATGAAACTTTGTCAATTTAAACATTTTTAGTGCGAGTTCAGTGATAAAATATGTGAATGTTTACATTGCATTCAAGTTTTTCTTGGTCAGTGAACTCGCACTACAAATGTTAAAGTTGGCAATGTTACACGAAAGTAAAAGGGGCATTTCGCGGGAGAGTGAAGGATGTCTCAGATTTTGCTTTACTTTCGGCTATGAATAGTGTTTCGAGTACTAAATTACTATGGCAAGTTGAAATTCGAAATTGTTTAAATTCTTAAAGATATTTGCATTAACAATTTCGAGCTACTTTTTCTTCTTTTTATCATAAGTCAGTTGTTGATAACAATAATTAAAAATTTTTCAGATAGTCTTCATTAGTAATTTATTGAAAGTTCAGAAAAAATCTTCATTTTTTCATTTGTTTATTTAAAAACAAAATTTATTTGTCATTTTAAAACTTGTTCTTCGCGATATATTGTTTCAAAAAATCATAAATACGCTTTGATATGCCTTAAAGTGCATAATAAATTTTGGCGGCACCATTATTTTTTATTTTTGAAGAAAACGTCTTTGAAGTTTTGTGATCCGCGGTCGCACGGTCGCATCTTGTATAACTTTTTTCCGGGCAACTAACGGTTGTCGAAAAAAATCCAGTTATAGAAAGTAAAATATGCACCTTGACTAGATCTAAAACTGTTGTCTGACATTCATTTTGATAAAATCAATATATGTTATAAAATATTGATTTTATTTTCAAATAAAACAATAGTCAAATAAAATCGATTTTTTGTGCATAAAAATTATTACCTAAAAATATAAGAGCCCGGGGCATCCATTCCCCTACATCTGCTCGAGCTAAAATTTTACACTCAGAAAAAATGTTTGAACAAAACAAATTCTTTCTTTGATATAGGGTCAAACAAATATTATTTTTGTTTAAACAAATATTTGTTTGATTAAAATAAAATTTATTTGATTCAAACAAACCATTGTTTAACTTAAAAAAATTTTATTGAAAGTAAACAAATGCTATATTTTTTATATAGGATCAAACAAACGTTGTTTGATTCAAACAAACATTTTTCTGAGTGTACAGAAATATTTTTCTCATCAAATAAAACGAATTTGGGGCAGGGGGCACATAACAAAAATTTTAAACTTTAAAATGAGTGTCTCAATAGTATTTCCAGATCATGTCTTCTCTTTTATATAGAAGAGCTTTTGGCCGACTTGAAATTTGCTAGTCCATTTTTTCGTAAAGAAATTATTTCTAAACATATTTCAGAATTAGAAACGTCGACTGGATAAGTTGATTCGAAGTCAATTCTCATTATTATTATAAATAACGAGTTTGTGTATTTGATTAATTTTAGAGCGTTGCAAATTAAATTCTTATTTCTAATCTATTAAAACCTTTTTAATACATTACTTATGATTTTTTTTTGGTTGACCAAGAATCGAACCAACAAATTTTAAAAACAAATCTGAAAACATATTTCTCTTATATTAACTTTTTTTTTGCAATTATTTTGCATACATTGATTTTCTCGAGTATTTTTTATTAAAAACGTTTTTTTAAGGAACATAATTCTTTTTAAGCCTTCTTGTGCAATTTGATTGCACGATTTGTTTTTAAAAAGTTTATGTTGGTTTACAAAATGTACTTTCAAATACTTACTCGTATGATTATCAAATATTTCATTTTTTTAAATAAATAACAATAGAATATTGAAAAATTGATGAACTGCTCTGTAGGTGCAAGTAACTGATAAAATATATTTTAATGAATAATTATTTAAATTTTAGTAGTCTAATATTTTAATTTAATAATAATGACAAAAGCTTTTCTTAACAATTGTGTATGTTCTTTACAGCCGCGATTACAGCTTTATTCATGACAGCCATTACATGTAGTGAGTACCATGTGACATTAATATTGCATGGTCTAATATTTTAGAGTTTAATTTACATATATAATCCTTTTATATCTGAATTTAGAAAAGCATGAATTAATTTTATTTTCTTAAATTTCCATAACTCTAAGTTTTTTTGAAGATAGCACTGTGTGGCTTTATTATATAGAATTTGCATAATTAGTTTCTTTAAATTTAGATAGTAATATTAATATTATAACTCAAAATGTCAAATATTTGATTAATTAATTTAATCTTCAAAATATTTAAAAAACATTTTTTTTAAAGCAGATGGGTTAGTTAAAAAAAACAAAAGGTCCTGTGTGGAATTTCAAAAATTGGAACTAAAATATATCATCTGTCAAATGTGAAGTGTCAAACACTGTAGTTGATGAAATTTTTGTTGTTGAAAAATGCGCAGTTCTCGTTTGCAATCAGTCGGAAGGGCCTCACGTATTTATGCCAAACTGAAATATAGGTACTGCCTTTATAATATTTTTTACAAATAATAAATTTACACTTTCTACCAGAATATGTATATGTAAGGTTTAAAAAATGATTCATTTACTTTCCTTTAATTAAAATTATAGATTGTAAATAAATAGAAAAGGATAATGGAATCAAAGAGAAAATAGGGGAATCACATAATTTAATTGATCATATCGATCATGTCGTTTATTGATCAAATTAATCAGATATTAATCTCGATATACAAAGCTAAAAATATCAGCATAAATATGATGTTTTTGATAAGTGCTTTTTATCTGAAGGCTTCGTATCATTTTTTTTTATTGTTATATATATATACACAGTGCAATCCAAAAATCCCCCGATACTGTATCAGTCTATTGATACTACAGACATATATTATTAAACAATAACGTTTTTTTAAATTTAAATTATTTTAGTACAATTTTTATTTTAATCAAATAACATTTAAAAAATATTATTCTAAATATAAATATTGCGTAATAAATCTATTTGAGGAGGAAAAATGATTCAAGTAACTTGAGACATGTTTCCTAAATATTTCCGTGAAATCAGTCTGAACCGAAATCTCATTAGCTTGAGATATCATCTTATCGCATAGATGTATATACTTCCGGAAATTGCATCGTAATAATCTTAATTTAGCATGAACAGTAGCAAAACTTCTGTATATTATTTATTTCTTTAGAACTTTGGTCTCGAATTAAAGAATTTGCATGCCTTTTTTTCATGTTTTGATTTAAAAGTTTACGATTTAACCATTTGATAAGTTCGGTCATTCTTTAATTTTATTTTCTTATTGATTCGCATCTGCACATAATAGTAGCGATGCATGCGTAGAAAATTTATTATATTTTTAAATCATATTCTGACAGACGATATTCTTACGAAAGGTTATTGTTTGCGTAAATAAAATTACGGTAAATAAATATCCTATTTGTCTGGATGCGGTAATTAATTTATAAATTTTATATTTATCTTTTATCATTCCTAATATGCTTCAGTCTACAGGAAATAGTCAAGCATGTCTTTCATATGAATTATAATTCCACTGGGAATCCCATTTAAGTGCGGTATCGCCCAGTTTCGGACACATGCTAACAGCTGACACAACTAACGCGCTGAGGGTACTGCCCTCATTGTTGCTAAGCTACTGTTTGTCACGCATGACTGAGTACTACCTCTCTCGGTCCCCCGGTCCCCGCATCGACAAAATGCTGACGCCTGAAATTCTAGGAAGGAATTAAATGGGAGTTACTTAAATGCGATGCCCAGTGTCCTTGTAATCATTTAATCTAAAGTTTTCACTTTGGTTTTTTTCTCAATGCACCTGAAAATAATCATACATTTTCTGGCTTTTGCCTCTAAATATATTTCATACAATATTTCTTTAATTATGTCTTTGCTGACTTTGTCAGAAGATTTTGCTAATGTGTTTTTGAAATTATCTTCTCCTATCATGAAAAATAAAATGTTTTGTATTACAAATGTTAATTAATATTTACACGCTAAATAAAAAAAAAAGTTACGACAATGGTGGATGCCATGTCATTTCATCACACTAATTTTCGTAATTGAATGAGATTCGGTTGTCACTTGGAGAATTTTTTTCTTTGGTAGTGTAAAATAACTCCTTGAAATATTTTTTGGAAATTCAAAAAATTTACAGAGATACGAGACTCTGAAATTTTTTGTATTTTTTTTAATATCGTATCTTGAACTCTATTTGAAAAACTTTAATTTTCAAACGCGAAAATTGTTTGCATTAAAATATACTTTCAAATGAAAAGAAAAATCAAGATTGAAATTTTGTTGAAAAAGCCAAATAATAAAAACTCACTTCTAAAAAAAGCACTACAAGATTTAAAATTTTTTTACTTACGAAGAGTATGTAAATGTGCTTTATAAGTCCTGGAAGTTTTAGCTTGAGATCGCCAGTAATTCTCGAGAAAAAAATCTCAACACAAATGTGAAAACTAAAATTGTAATTTCACGGTCTTCCTCGAAAACTAAGCGAGATACGAGAAAAACTCATAGGAATACATTTTTTTCTTGAATACATTTTTATGAAACGGGCATTTTACTTTTTTCTTGTTTAACCTCGTTTTTTTTATACCAAATTTTTCGATTTTAAAAGGGAAAAATTGTTATTTTTATAGTTTTATTGAAGTGAAAAGTTGATTACGTTATAAAATGATTGATCTGTGTTAAGGAAAATAAGAAAATTAAAAATACAATTAAAGCAAGGATAATTTTATTCACAAAAGTTCTGCGGGTAACCTATGAGTATACAGTAGCCAAAATATTTGAAGAAACGTGGAGAAGTTTATTATTATACATACCTAATGAACAAATAATGTTTTTTTTTTTTTTTTTTGAATGATTAAACTTGTTTTATTTGTATTTTTCAAGTTTCTTATTTTGCTCAACGCAAATAAGCTATTTTATAACGTAATCAACTTTAATCTCCCATAAAATTGTGAAGAAGAACACAATTTTTTCCTCTTAAAATCGAAAAATCTGGGTTAAAAAAAAAGGTGAAACAAAAAATCAATTATAATGCCGGTTTAATAAAATTTTATTTCAGAAACATATGGACTCTTAACTTTTTCGAGAAAAACGTAAAATGACGATTTTTCAGAATTAAAAACTTATTTTTTTCAAAAAATGATGACGAAAATTTTAGTTTTCATCGAAACATAGTTGTGAGACATCTCAGAATCAAATCTAGGACATAATGTTCAGCGTTTGCACCTTTGTGTTCAGATAATTTCAGCCGAATCGTCTTGTGCGTTTAAGCTGCGCCGCGAGGGAATTGCGTTTATTTTTTTTCTTGAGAACTACTGGCGTTCATTTAAAAGTACATTTTAATACAAAAAATTTTCGGGTTTGAAAATCAAAATCGATTAAACTGAACCGAAGATACGATATTTTCAAAAAAATGTACCAAAAATTTCGAAGTCCCGTATCGTCGGCAATTTTTGGAATTTTCAAAAAATATTTGGAGGTGTTATTTGCCACTACTACGGGAAACAAATTTTTAAGTTACAGCCGAATTCCATTCAGCGACGAAAATTATAGTGTGATGATATGACATGGAATATACCCAATGCAAATTCTCTATTTTTGTGGTTTCTAACTTTTATTTAGCTTTAGGATTCTTCAAAGAATCGTTTTATTGATTTTTTATTTAGTTTCTAGGTTTTGATTTTTAAAATTATATTTTTTACCGTTTTATTTTTATAGGTTTGTTACTAAAATTTATTTCGTTTTTCAGTACAATGGATAAGGATCAGGCGACAAATGCCGAGGATGTAATCTTCGACATGTTCAAAAATGAAGAAACTGGCCTCTTACCAGTGGGAAAGTTTCTGGCTGTAAGTAAGAAAAGTCTACTCGTATTTTTCATTTTCTTTAAAGGCTAAAGAGACTTGTTTATTGACGCTTCATAAATGTTATTTCGTAGGCTTTGAGATCGACAGGTCTGAGAAAAAATGACCCACGGCTACAGGAATTATCAGATAATTTAAAAAGAGAGCACGTGAAAACTGGTGGGCATGAAGGCATATCTCACGAGACACAAAAATTGGACAGAGAGCAATTTAAAAAGTCAGTATCGTTTTGTTAATAAATAAGTTGAGATTTTTAAACTAATTTAAAAATTAACTTTCCAATTTAAATCTTCCGCAGGATTATTACTCCGAATATAGTTCTAATATCGAGAGCATTTCGGCATCAGTTTATAATTCCGGACTGGGCTGGATTTACGAAACATATCGAGGATTTTTATTGGAAATGCAAGACAAATACGGAAGGAAAAGTGGCTTCTTACATTCCTCAATTAGCCAGAATGAATCCAGAATACTGGGGCGTTTCTGTTTGTACGACAGATGGTCAAAGATTCAGTATTGGTGACACTACGGTTCCTTTTACTCTTCAAAGTACCAGTAAACCTTTGACCTATGCTATTGCTCTTGAAAGACTGGGCCAGGAAGTTGTTCATCAATATGTGGGACAAGAGCCTTCAGGAAGGAACTTCAATGAACTCGTTCTCGATTATAATAGTGAGTCTAAAGTGTTTCAATGATTGAAATATTAATTTTACTACACTGGAACCTGGATTTCCGTAAACTGGATTTGTGCGTTCCTAGAATTGCTGTCCTCGGCAATTTTCGATGCGTTAGTTGCATGAGGCTGCGTCATGCGTCCAAATCAAACAGAAATGATTTATACGACCCTGTCTGTTTACGTTTGGAGTCCCTGGATTTGTGTCGAAGGCCACTGCGGCCCATGCCCGAAGCAGTGCACAAATCCAGGTTCCAGTGTAATTAAATAATACCAAGTATGTTTTACTTCAATTCACTCAAAAAGTCTTGAAATTATATTGAAACAGGACGTGAATTTTAAAAACCCATGAAGTTTGGAAAATTAAAAAATATTTATTTTTGAGAACGGCTTCACCGATTTCGATACTCAAAAAATATGTTATGGATATGATGGGACAATGCTAGAAAAAAATTATGGACAAAAAAAACCGGTACAAACAAATTTTCGAATTTGGTTGTATTTTTTTTTGTATGGGATGTACTTAATATACTACCACCATATTTTACTAGGATAAGCTTCGTTTGATCTATTATAACATAATTAATTGCCAAAACGATCAGAAGGGTAATTCATAGTAAAAAAATTAACGATTTTGAGGGTACCACGCATGGTTTGCCGAGTACTGCGCATTGGGGCAAACAAAATATCTGTGGACAAATCAATTTTTAGCCTATTATTTTTAAACTTATTAAAAATGTGTTAAATCAGAACAAGAACTATCTGGAAATAACTTACAGTGCATGGGAAATACTATTAAAAATTATAATAGTATAAACAATTTAATGAACAAAAGTTATTTTTCGAGGATTCGCAATGTTCAACTCATTGAAATCCATACTTTGGTATAAAATGTGAGAAAAATTAATGTTCGATGACGACTTATCGAGAATAGATTCGATTTGGCAATTTTTTAAAGAATTTTCATAAACAAATTTACTGTTTGACTATTTTTTAATGAATGCCCTCAATTTTTTCATGGAATCAATTAAAAATGTCTCTTTGATGATTCTCTTTTATGATACATTGCAAATGGAAAACAATTGTTAATTATTTAAACAATTTTCATAGAAAAATGTTGAAACCATTAACAATTCTTTTCCAAATGTAAAGTACCATAGCAAGGAGATATTCTTTATATATTTAAGAAATTTTTTTAGCTGATTTCGTGAAAAAATTGAGCCTATTCATTAACAAATAGTCAAACTGTACATTTGTTGATAAAAATTGTTCAAATGATTAAAAATTCTTGTCAATTTGTCACATAACATATTTTTTGGACATCAAAATTGTTTCAGTCGTTCTCGTGAAGCAAATATTTTTCTATTTTCGTTAAACCCCCATAACTTCTGAAACAAATTTTTTTTTCAGATATAATCTTTCGGGGAATTCAACTTCATATTATTGCTAACTAATGTTGATAATCTGAATCAGATCTGTGCAAGGCAGCAACACATACTTAACCGGCTATGCTTTTTGTTTAAATCGAAGAAAAATATTTATTGGCTTTTAGTTTTAGTTTCTTTAATTCAAAATAAATACTTTTCTGAGTAAATGATTTTGAATTCAGATAGAGATGAAATGCCATAAGATTTTAGATTGAGTTGAAATACTTTAAAATTTAACTCAAAATAAGATAAAATTAAAGTAGAGGATCATCTCAGAATTTTTTTCAGTTTTAAATCTTGGAAATAAATTGAAATGAAATAACCTATCCGCTTGGATATATGAAATTGTTTAAGGCTTTTCGTTCGATCATCAAAGTCAAAAAGTTTTCCAAACTTTTAATTATTAACCAATTTTGACACTTTTAGGATAAAAGAGTATTAATTTATTAAAAAACGTACGAATATATATTTTTAATTTTTTCACTTTCTGACTATCAAAATAAAAAAAAAATACAAAAAAGTACTTTTTTCAAAAGAATAGTTTTTTCTCAGCTATTAAAACTTAGATATAATGTACAATCAACTTTAATTGCAACTGAAGGATACAAAAAGGCAAACAATTTATTTCACGTACAATTTTATTATTATACACAAATTTGATAAACACATAGATCATATTCGTCCTTTTTCCCTAGAAAAAAATTCTTTACCGTCTCATATGTATCGAGGTCGCTTTCCAGAGGTAGCTTCTCAGACTCAATAAATTGCAGAATACTGTCAACACTTCGCATCAAGATTTGTTATAAATAATGTAAGTTTGCGAAATAGTATAAAATTGTTATCCTTTTTTGCGAAAAATAATTCATACTTTAGTCGTCTACAATATGTATAAAAATAGCTTATTAGACGTATTAATGTACAGAAGATTATAAACAACAGGGCAAATAGCACTGAACGCAATTTTGCAAAATTTCGATAATATCTAGCAATTTTCTATATAACAAAACATCATGGTAATTGTTAAAAATACACTGCATTTTAGTATGTCTGATAACTATTTCCATACAAATGAGAGGAAAAAGTATTTTTTTCCGCGAAAAATGTTTACAAATTTCATTTTTTGAACTAAACGTATTTATAACAAAGCTTAATGTTAAGTGTTAACAACTTTATGGAGTCAACAACTTCAATAAGCCTGATAAGCTATTTTGATAGATATTAGACGCCAAAGAATTTTTATCCGTGAAAAAAACTTTGAAAATTTTCTATTTGTTAACTTAAGTTATTTATAACAAATCTGAATGATAAGTGCCAACAATTTCCTGCAGTTCAATAAGTCTTATAAAATATTTTGATACACATAAGACAAAAATGTTCTATTTTGTTAACTTAAATAATTTATAGCAAAGCTTAATGTTAAGTGCTAACAACTTCCTACTTGTCAACTTAAATTCTTTATAACAAAGCTTAATGTTAAATTCTAACAACTTCCTGCACTTTAGTAAGTCTTATAAGCTATTTCAATACGCATAAGGTGGAAAGGAATTTTTTCCCGGGAAAAAGGTTGAAAATTTTGTATCTGTTAACTTAAATTATTTATAACAAATTTTGATACTAAGTGTTAGCCATATTCTGCAATTTAGTAAGTCTGATAGCTATTTCGATACATACATATAAGAGCGAAAAGTATTACTTTCGCTAGAAAAGAATGAAATTGTGTATTTTCAAACCGAAATTACACTGAGAATCCCATTTAAGTGCGGTTTCAGGCATGATCCCAAACGGCCTTCACTTGAAGCGAATACAACATTCACTCGCCTCGCTCCAAACGTGAACATTCAGGGCCATCTGAACCATTTCCAATTGGAATACATAATATGTTACGCACCAGACGCGCGTGAGTATCCGCGCATTGCACCTTTTGTCGCTACACTGTTGGTGTTCACACATGGCTGAGCAAGCCTCTCTCGACCCCGCGGGATCCTCTCTCGCCACGAAACCTTCGAGGCATTAATTTTCGGAACTACTTAAATGGGAGATACTTAAATGGGATTCCCAGTGTATTTATAACAAAGCTAAATGTTAAGTGTTTACAACTTTATGAAGTTCAATAAGTCTGATAAGCTATTTTGACAGATATTAGCCGACAAAGATTTTTTTTCGTGAATAATGAAGAAGATTTTCTATTCTTTAACTTAAATTATTCATGATAAAGATAAATGTTAAGTGTTAACAAGTTCCTGGAAGTTAATAAGCCTAATAAGTATTTCGATAGATATTAGATGTCAAAGAATTTTTTTTCGCGAAAGAGGTTCAAAATGTTCTTTTTTTTAACTTAAATTATTCATAATAACAAAGCTAAATGTTAAGTTGTAATAACTTCCTACAGTTTTGTATAAGTCTGATTGCTATTTTCATACATATAAGAAGGAAAAGTACTTTTACCGCGAAAAATGTGAAAATGTTCTATCTTTGCGCCGAAATTATTTGTAGCAAAGCTAAATGTTAAGTCTGATAAGCTATTTTGACAGATGTTATATGGCAATCTATTTTTTTTTTTCGTAAAAAATGTTGAAAATTTTCTATTTGTTAACTGAAGTTATTTATATCAAAGCTTTATATTAAGTTCTAAAAATTTCCGGCAGTTTAATAAGTCTTATTAAATATTTCAATACACATAAGATGGAAAAGATTTTTTTCCGCGAAAAAAGATCAATATTTTCTATTTGTTAACGAAAATTGTTTATAAAAAGCTAAATTTTGAGTGTCACCTTTTTTTGGAATTCACTAAGTTTAAAAAACTACTGATAAAATTTGTTTATACCAATAAAGTTGCACAATAAACAAATTATGTGCCTGTCGTATTTGCTTAAATTGTAATGAAATTTCTTTGCAAATATATATATATAATCACCTTTCTGAATAGTGTATTCATCAGGATTTAAATTGCCTTCACTTTCGAAAATTAAAACTAAATTGTTTCGTTGAAGTTACATTATGTGTTTTAAAATAGTTTGAAATTAATTTGAAATTGAATACCGAATTTGAATTTATGAAAATTAAATTTTTTAAATGAAATTGGACTTGAAGATCACGTTTGATCTTTGAAATGTAGATTTATAAAATTTTGAAATTCTCGGGGCTTGAATTTCTAATTTTGATTGTTTTATTATTTAGAGAAGCCACACAATCCAATGATAAACGCAGGAGCTATTTTGATCTGTTCACTTCTCAAAGCTCTGATCAAGCCGGAAATGGCGTTGGCAGAAAAATTTGATTTTACAATGAATTGTTTTAAGAGATTGGCTGGAGGTGAGAATCTCGGTTTCAACAATGCAGTTTTTCTATCTGAAAGGGAAGCAGCTGATAGAAATTACGCTCTCGGCTTTTATATGAGGGAGCACAAGTGCTATCCAGATAAAGTCGATCTTAAGGAAATTATGGATTTCTATTTCCAGGTAATAAATGAAAAGTTTCTCATTAAGGAATACTATCAACAATAATGAACTAATGTCTAAATTGTTGTGGGCCTTAAAATTGTGCTTTTATGGAGTTACGTATAGGGACATATAGCCGGATAAATTCCCAGTATTTTAGCCCCAAAATGAACCCTCTTAGTTGAAAAACGAGTCACTGGGGAATTTTTGAATTTGCAGCTTCGAAGATCCGTTTTTCGAGAAAAACACAAGCAGACATGTTATATTTTTCCTTCGAACATGAAATATACCTACTCCCGGTCATTATCTGGATATGAGTATAGTCCCAATTTGTTCACTATAGGTCCCAGTATCATCCTCCACTCAAACCTAAAAATATTAATTTTGACCTCAAATTAAAAAAACGCGAATATCTCATAAACTAGAACCGGATATAAGGGCCCTTTTCAAGGGGACACCTACATTTTAATAATGATTTTTTAACATGATTTTAGTGCTGTGCAATGGAAGCAAATTGCGAAACAATGTCTGTGATGGCTGCTACTTTAGCAAACGGTGGAATTTGTCCTACTACAGAGGAAAAAGTTCTCAAACCAGAAAGTGTGCGTGACGTCTTGAGTCTGATGCACAGTTGTGGAATGTACGATTACAGTGGACAATTTGCTTTTAAAGTAAGTAACCATTCAAACCAAAAAATTTATAAAATTATAAAATTGGATAGAGTTTATATCCAGAGAAAACATGATATTGAATCAAATTCTATACATTTAGGGAAAATTCAATCAAATTCTATCAAGACGTAGAATTTACATAAAATTCTATAACCACACATTTGAAAAAAAAATCTTATCAAATTGAATCCACCAAGTGACATGAATCAAATACTATCAGCACATTTTATAAAAATCCCATCTAATTCAATCAAACGAATTTCACGAATCAAAATCTATCAGCACTTCTATCTATCATCATATACTTTTCTATCATCATATTTTCATAAAAATTCTATCGAAGGGTACAAGGCTTGTACCAAATCCTATGTTTCGGAATCTAGGATATATCTGTCAAAATCTGCCAATCGAGAAATCTTTTACTTTAATATCAAAAGAGATGCAAATTAAACCTCTATCAAATATCTTATCCAACTAGAATTTATATCAAATTCTATCTTCAAATTTTTTTAGCAGATTATATTAATCGAGAAATCTTATATTTATCCACGAAGAAATCTACCCATCAAGAAATTTTATACTTTTCTGTCAAGAGCTTCTCATCGAAATTCTATCAAATCTTATCCACTCCAGTGTTGTATCAAATCCTAATATCCTATGTTTCAGAATCTCAGAAATTTCCATCAAATTGTATCTGTCAACAAATCTTATACTTTCCTACCAAAATCTTCTCATTGCATAAGATTTGATAAAGTCTTAATGAACACATCTTAGTAGAAAAGTATAAGATTTCTCGATCAGTAGAATTCGATATCAATTTTGGAAGAGAGAATTTGATACAAGTTTTGTGTGGATAAGATTTTATAGAGGTTTAGTGAGAATAATTTTATAAAAAAGTGTAAGATTTCTGGATGGATAAAACTTAATAGAAGTTTCTAAAATTTTAGAAGATAGGATTTTATATAAGCTTTCATTGCATAAGATTTGATAGAGTTTTAATGACTATATCTTGGTAGGAAAGTATAAGATTTCTCAAGGAGTAGAATTCGATAGAAATTTTCCAGGTTTTGGAAAGTAAGATTTCATACAAGTCTATTGGGGATAAGATTTTATACAGTAAATAAAAAACTAATGATAGAAAAAGTATAAGATTTTACAACGGATAGAATTTGATAGAAATTTTCGCGATTTAGAGACATAGGATTTGATACAACTCTGTTAGGGTATAAGATTTGATAGGATATGAAAATTTTAGAATGAACATTTCTTAACGGTTAGAACTAGATAAAAAGTTCAAAGATTCTAGAACATAGGATTTGATAAATCTTTTGCGGTTGAAATTTGATAATAGTTTGATTTGATTTCAATCAAAAAAACATTTTAATGAACAGGAGTTACGGATATAATATTTGATAAAATTGGATAGGATTCCTCTGAAATAAGCGTATTAAAATGGATATATAAATTTAGGATATCATATTTGATAGGAATAGATTGGATTTCTATCAAAAACCGTATTGAAAAACTTCTATTAAAAGAAGTATAGGAATGTATGGAGATTACTGTGAAACTGGCTTATTTTGTTTTGTTAAAAATCAATAGTAATCTATCCAAATGTGAGACTTCCGATAAACATGAATAATTGATTATTTATTTTGATATACTCTCTATCAAAAGCGTTTGACAGAAATATAGAGAAATTCCTAAAAGTGTGGATACAGAAAACGGATTGAAAAGTATCAATTTTGTTGTTATCAAATTTTATCAAACCCTTCCAGCATGGCAATCATCAATTAACCCGAAACAAAGAACCGATTGGAAAATTTAAATCGGTCTGAAGCCTTAGTGAATCTGTAACCTAAATTTGCCATTTCCGATTGCGACCTATCCATTACGATTTCAAATTTAACGTTCTATATATTTATTGACCATCTATTTCACGGATATGCCGTATATTTGTTTAAAATGGAAATGCATAACAGAATCGGACACTCTGCTGCTTTTTTTTTTTAAGAAACCGATTCATTATAGCAATTCCCTGCTGGAAGTAAAAACATAGAGATCCTATCGTTTTGAATGATTACAATCTTTATGGCAGAAAGAGATAGAGAAAATGTATCACATTTTATCTCTTTGTTAACCTAAATTCACGTCTATCTTTTTCAATGCCGTCTTTTCTCTCTTATCCTATCATTAATCTATCCACGTCGATCTTCTTCTATTTCTCTATCAATCTCAACTTCCGTCTATCTTTTTCAATCTCCTTTTCTTTATCTTATCCTATCCTACGTCCATCTTTTTCTATCTCTTTGTTAATCTAAATTCACGTCTATCTTTCTCAATCGCCTCTTCTCTATCTCACTCTACCCTTCATCTATTCACGTCAATCTTTTATCATGTCTCTGTCAATCTAAATTTCAAATTATCTTTTTCAATCCCCTCATTTCTATCTCATCATATTCTACATCTGTCAACGTCTATCTTTTTCTATCTCTTTGGCAACCTAAATTCACGTTTATCTTTTTCAACACCCTCTTCTATATCTCATCCTATCCTTTGTCTATCCACTTCAATCTTAATTCATGTCTATCTTTTTCAATATTCTCTTCCCTATCTTATCGTATCATACATCTATCAATGCTTATCTTTTTCTATCTATTTTTCAATCTAAATTCGAATGAATCTTTTTTAATCTCCTCTTCTCTATCTCACCGCACCCTACTGGCACGTGATCAACGTCAAATTAATTAGTTAATAAATTTCCTGAGTTTTCGATGGATTCCCGAATTTTGAGGGATAGAAAAAAAAAGATTCAAATTTATATGAAAGAGATAGAATAATTCAAAGTTAAAGATGAGGGTCCTTGGTTACTAAAGATATTGAAAAAGATTGAAATTCGTAATAGATAGATAAACTAAGGAATATAAAAAGTTAAGAGACCTCGGTCACGAAAGGTAGAGAAAGAGACAGAAAATTATTAAGATTGGGGATAAGAAAAGATAGCGTTTTAGTGATGCAAAGTGACCCATTGAGAGAGATAAAATAGTTTATTCTTTTCCTATCCCCAAATTTCTATTTTTTTCAATCTTTCTACTTCCAGCTGGGTCGTTCATTCGTTTTTTTCCTTGGTAAAATCTGAAGAGAAGTTTTTTAAAATTTGTCTAATCATAATACTTGTTGTATATTTATTTCTTATAGGTTGGAATACCAGCAAAATCAGGAGTATCAGGATGTTTACTAGTTGTAATTCCAAATGTTATGGGAATTTGCACCTGGTCGCCTCCATTAGATCCAATGGGAAATTCTTGCAGAGGTGTACAATTTTGCCAAGAGTTGGTCTCAGAATTCAATTTTCACAGGTTCGTACATTCATTTTCTTTATAGATTTTAATTTTTCAGATAATTTTTTTAATTGAGAAGTATTTTTAAAAATCAAGTAATGCTGAATAATTTTGTGTTAAAAGGTACGATAATTTAAAGCACGCGACAAATAAAAAAGATCCAAGGAGGCACAAATATGAAACCAAAGGATTGTCAATCGTTAATTTACTATTCAGTGCAGCAAGTGGTGATGTGACGGCGATGAGAAGGTAAATATAATTCAAATAATAAATATTTTAATATTTTAGTAATATACATACACGAGAAATATTAAATTGAAGAAGATATTTTTTATTAATGAAAAAACACTTACATTTATACGCAAATTATGTGAATGCACGCACACAAAAATACATGCAGTATGAAAGACATAATAAAGTGGTGAGTCGTACTCGGGATTTCTATAACAAATTTTGAAGCACAATTTTGGCTTTTTCCATCATCGCAGTCGCAACATCATTACAAATCAATATAAAGAATTATTACATTTTCATTACATTTATTTTCAAATTAGATATATTGGTAACAATAACAAAGTACAAATAATAAAAAGAAGGTAAGGCGAATTATATTTTTCAAATATATTTTTGGAACTTTTCAAAATCGTTTGACCAATTCCATTTCAAATCAGGTAGAGATATCTCGCTTGGGTTTAAAAACAATTTAGTTTTTGCATATATCATTCTATAGTGAAAAAATTTTGATCACAGAATGAGCGAATTTATTGTACTGTTGAATGTTCGACTGATTATATGTAATCAACATTTTTTTTTGTTACAATCATTTCATAATTACCTGTGAATTCTTGAAAAATGACAGAAATTTGTTCAAAATTCAATATTTGTTGTGCATAATTAAATAATACAAATACGTGTTTAGTGTTTTTGCAAGAATGCCTATCAGTCTGAATAGAGCTGCCAACTGTATATGGTTTTGATACACACTTGAACTGTTTGATGTGTGAGTCAGGGTTATACTCTTGAATGTCGTATGGCAAGTGTCGCGTTTACTACTCTCTGTATTTTTCAATTTAATTGTATCTTAAGTATTTATTTATGTAATAAACATAGTTAAAACTAACAATATTTTTCGAACGAGCATAGGTATTCGAGGTCTTTTTTTTTTGCCGTGAGAAATCGATATTAATATGTCTACATATATCTTGAGTTTTGTTCTTGATAAACCACTGCTTCAAATTGAAAAAATTATTTTGAAGAAATCGAATTTTTACATTTTTCTCGGAAACAACGAAAGGTACAATAACATGTTATGAAAAAAGTTTACACACCTATACAATTTCTACAAAAGATCTCTTTTGTGATATCTTTCATCATTTACGAGAAACAAATAAATTTATATTTTAAACAATCCCGTCCTCAAAAATGGTTTCACCTGTATAAAACTGATACGATGTTTTTTATATTCGCAGAAGCTTTGTCAAAATATTGAGACCAATAAAAAAGGCGGGGTTTTCCTGAAAATATTTTAATTTCAGTGTTTCAAAATTTGATGAAAAAAATAAATAAAATTTTCTAAAAAGCCTCACCTTTTTTATTTCTTCTCATATTTGTTTACAGTTTCTGCTTATATTAGGAAAGCGCCCTATCAATTTTATGCGGGCTAAACCATTTTCGAGGTGTGGAAATTTTGGTTTTGAATATAATTTTTGACTTTTTCTCGTAAATGATGCAAGATATCACAAAAGAGTATTCAGTATTTTTTGTAGACATTTTATAGATGTGCAAACTTTTATATGAACATTTTTTGTACCTTTCGCTATTTCCGAGAAAAATGCAAGAATTTAAATTTAAAAAAATATTTTTTTCAATGTGAAGCAGTGATGTATCAAGAACGAAACTCAAGAAATATATAATAGATATTACTGTATATATTTCTAGAAAAAAAAATGTTAAGTGGGTTTTTCGAGAAAATCCACTGACAGTAATTAAAAAGAAACAGCCGCCATTTTGTCACTTTTCTACATTTTCTAGTTTTTTAAAGTCAATTCAAAGCGCGAAAATTTCTACCGCGAAAAAAATAGAATCCCGAACACCTGCTGCAGAATTGGCAGAAAAACTTCAAATAATTGTAAAAAATAAAAATTTAATTTTGTCTTCAAACTGTCGAGTACGTGCCTCTTTATTTTCACATCAGAATGATATATCCAAATAAAAAGTCATTCTAACACTATGACCTAGACTTTCCATGAAATTTTACCTGATTTGAAATGGAATTAGTCGTTTATGAAATTTCTGTTAAAAAAATTATGCACCAGTCGATTTTTTGTTGCTATTTACAGATTTTTACTTCAAACGCTCTCTAGTATAATTACAAGAATATTTAATAATTACATTATGGTATTTCATTGATTTTTTAACAATCATTTTTCACGCAGGCATCGTTTGAGTGGAATGGATATGACCTTATCGGATTACGATGGTCGGACCGCTTTACATTTGGCAGCAAGTGAAGGCCATTTGGATTGTGTTGAATTTCTTATTGAACAGTGTGGAGTTCCCAACAATCCAAAGGACAGGTAAAATTATCAATAATAATTTTATTTTATTAAGATACAATTATAAAGTTTCTGGTATTTACAGAGACCCATTAATATAATACAAGACAGGTAAAATGAATATTTGTTACATACTGGCTTTCAAATTTAAAAAATATAATTTTGATTGACATTTTTTTATATATCAGAAAAATAGTTTTTTTCTCTATTTTTTTTTAACATTTTCAAAATGTTGAGATGCATATAACTTTTTTAATATTTATCGGAATTAAAAATGTCATAAAGATAACTTGCAAGTCTTTTGGTCGTGTACCAGAAAATTTGACAATAATTTTCACAACTTTTGTGTTTTGATCGAATCGAAAAATTTTATTGGAGTAGTTCCGAAATATATTTGATATCTAATAACAATTTTGATCAAAATTTCTTAATCTATCAGAAAAATATTTTTTCTTTTTTTTGTAGTTGAAAATTGTCAAAATATTGAATTGATAATATTAATCTTGAATTACATTATTAATAATTAATCATATAATAAAAATGGAATTTTATTGATTGAAATTAAAAATGCCATTAGGATGATTTGCATTTGACTGAAGAAATCCTTCAAAAGTTATCGAGGCCACAACATTCAGGTAAACAGACATACAGACATAGAGACAGACAGGCACTGACAAAATTTTATGATTTTCGGACTCTGTGAAAGCCGAAACGTAAAAATCCGTTTAAAACTGCAGATCAAAAATTTGGACGATTACATTACACTCTAATGAATGAGAATGTAAAAATGGTGTAAAATGAAAATTAGCATACGATTACTATGTTTCAGGTGGGGAAAGAGTCCAATAGACGAAGCAGAACATTTTGGTCATTTGCAGGTCGTCGAATATTTAAGAAATTTTCAGATTGCTCAGCAAACCGAAGAAGCAAATCAGAAAGCTAGTGAAGATTCCAATGCGAAAATAGAAGCTGAAAAAGAGAAGAATCCAAATCCAATAATTCCTGGGTCTTCGGATAAACCGTCACCCTTTCCGTAAATAAATACTATACCAAATAAAATAATTATATTATCAGGAAATGACTGACGAGAGGTTATAAATTATAATACACTCAAAAGCACATTGCCCAGAGAATTCCTTTTCAAATATTTAAACGAAAAGAAAAAATAATTCAATGAACAAAACTTTTTCAACGAAAAATTGGAGTTGATTGTCAAATGTTCCATAATTTCATTAAACTCTGTCCAATCTGCTTTTTCGTGTCTCCGATCAAATTGATTCCCAAGGTAAATTTACAATGTATGTATGTATGTGTCTTCTTTCGTGTGAGACAGGCTGATTTCGAATGTGTAGAAAAACCGCTTTTCTGCCTCTTTACAATGCTTTTGAGTACAATATCTGTATAAAGAAACTAAAATCTAGATCGATATTTAAAACTATTTTATTTTCTATTTTTAATTATAATAATTGATTTAATACCTATAAAAACTACAAAAAAAGCATAATTTGCAAAACTTGTTGCATTTTTTCAAAACGTTTAGAAATTAATAATCGATCTGGACTCTGGTGATATCAAGTATTGAAAATCTTCTTAAAGTGAATATCGAAAGCTCCGATGACTTTTGTTGACGAAAGCGAATTAGGAGTGTACCACTTGAACGAACTGTGATTATTTAATTATTTATGCTTACGCATTATTCTACTTGCTTATTCTTGTAACTAATTCTTGTCTCTTCCTAAATAGGCTGTTAAGTCGCTTAAAATTAAGTCAATCAGACAAATTAAATTGAATCTTTAACTTTATTAATTGTCATCCAAGATCTATAATTAAAACCATTTATAAAGTTTACATTTTCAATTCTCAAAAATAATCCTAAAATTTGTTCGGGTTACTGATTGGCTTAATTTCATCATTAATGCAATGTACGTTCTTCGACTGAAAGTCTGCCAGAGGAACTAATTAACGCCTCGGTGATGGTTACATATTAAGAGTGACACGAGAGTACAAATGATATTGTCTTCTTTCAACGAAAATTGCTTCAGCTCTCTAATTTATATCGAGAGAAATGATTCGTTTGTAAATTGGAATATCATCACTTTCAAAATATTTTATTATTAATTATTGTTCTCAAATTTTTGAATTTAATTTTGTAATTTAAGTCCAGAATCGTTTTTCTCACCTATTAGTAATTTTATTCTTTATTTATAGAACACACTTTTTTTAATTTATTGTAGTTCATAAGAATATTGTTTTTTGAAAATTTTAGTGTTTGCAGTTTTGGTGCGCCAAGTTTGCAGTTATTTCTGCTCTGAAATGGCCTTTATCGAATGAAAGACCTTCAACGACACTACCTCTGGCAGAAATATTTTCCACATACCGTCCTTTAATTAAATTAAATTTTAGATTGATATTTAGAAACCAGCATTTTTCTAAACCGAAAATAGTACTTACATTTTATCATTCTATAGCAAATAACAAAGCTGGGCATACCATATCTTAATTGCAAACTATAAAGCAAATTTTAATTATGTATTAACTCAAACGTTTTTATAAAAAATATTTGGATTGAAAATCTTAATCCAAAAGTTGATATTTTTTTCAGGAATAGAAAATATCTCTTGACTGAATCTCAGTTTTAGCAATCAGATCCAAATAAGTAATTAATTTATGCCCAGTTGTGACAACTAATGAGGGGCCGTTTAAGTATTACGTAAGCATAATTTCCCCTATTCTTGACCCCCCCCCCCATTGTAAGCAATTTTTTGCAATATGAATATACAACAATAAGCATCTACTTATACCCTCCCCCTCCCTCTCAAAATGATTACGTAATACTTGAATAGTCCCTGATGACTTATTGAAGACAATAATTTTCTAATATTACAACTGAATTCCACATTTTGTAGTAATTATTGTTATTACTGGATATTTAAGTTGATACTAGAAAAGATAAAAGGTTAAATTATGCATTATAAATTGATTAAAAATATTAATTTTATTCTATTAAAATTAATAAAATTAATAATTTGAATTAAAACAAAAAAAATGGTGAAAAGACAACTTTCAGCTAGTTTGTATCATTAGTTTTATTAGCTCGAAAAATTGCGAGTTCCGTTTAAAACAGTATTTTAGCTTAGGCGATTATTATAATCAGAAGGGGCTCCTTGAATTATGTTCTCATTATGTATTTGTAATCGATTAATTAATTAGCGAATACAATTTAGTCAATTCTAGTGGGTTTTTTTCGCTATTGTAATTCCTCGATAAACAAAGTCTGTAAATAAAACAATTTATATCGCGAATAATAATTCACATAAACAATAATATATATGAAGTAATTATGCTTTGCACAATAAAATCTTTCTAATTGCAAGGCATGGAAAGGTGGAATAGTCAATTTTTATCTACTACTTTAGAGTACAGACTTATATCCAGGTTGTTCTCCAAAAAGTGTGACTTGGTTGTTTTGAATTGCCCAAAATAAAATTTGGGAAATGGAATTGTATTCTTATGAAACTGACAATAATGATGGAAATGAAAATAATAATTACCTAATAATTATATAATGCGAAAGTGTCGAAATGAATCACAGAAATTTCTCGAATTATAAATTAATAATTATTGTCTAAGTGTAGCAAGTAAGGAAAAAATGTTGAAAAAAGATTGTTGTCAGAAATGGATTAAAGAATTGCATAAAGTGCTTTCCACAGCTGGAGATATTTTTTTGTCTTCATTACGAATTGACTGAAAACTTATACTGATTTTGCTGCTTCTTTTTCTTCCCCGGTGGAAATATTGATACGAGTTATAACTTTATCAAAAAATTATATCAGTAAATTGAAGTAAATATATCATCCAATTTGTCAATTGGAATATCAAAAATCGTTTTTAGAAGTTAGGTATTTTACTGCAGGTTTAAAAGTTACTTAATCTTTAGAGCGAAATCGTCCATTTTATTCTTGTTGTATACGTGTAAATAAAAGTTTGAGAGAAAATGCTGTTTACTGATTTCTTTATGTCTAATATAATAATTATTAGTTACAATACACAATTAATGAAATGATTTATAATTAATATCTTAATTAAATGAACCGAATCACTGAACTAAAGAAATATTTTTTTGCATTTAATAAATACTACTCAAATACCTCTATTTGAATAAAATCACGAGGTATATTCTTTTAAACAATACATTAAATCAAATAGAAAACATTCCTGGACACAAAGCAATTTCTTTTTTCGGCTACATTTCTTTGAACCTAAGAACTTTTTTCAGTGCATTAATATGATAATTCTGAATATCTATAATTTTACCTTAAAGCTGTTTTTTTAACTCACACATATTAATTTTCCTATATTATTCACTGCAAACGTTTCTTGAAATTAAGTATTTTCTGCGCTGCTTCGAAGAAAAGCAAATATGGAATAGGACATTTGTAATATCTGTAATCAAGAAATAGGTATTTAGTAAAACTAATAATTAGATTATGAGGTTGATTGTGAGATTATGAGTTGATTGTGAGGTTCCCGAAAAAAATTGCACTTTTTTTAAATTCAACAATATTAAGAAAAGACCTTTAAAATTAGCATGGGATTTTTAACGGGAAGAGCTCAAGTTTCGGAAAAACTGGGAAAACAATTACTTGTTATTTAATTTTGGTAAAATGAATTTCAGTTACTTCTTAAGAAATATTTTCCACCCCATAAAGTTTAAGTTTACATAATACTTTATATTGTGTCCAGAAAATGCCCCGAAAAAGCAAAATACCATTTTTATTTAAAATTCATACTAGAGATGGGCTTTTTAAATTTTTTTATTAATACTAATTTCAAATTATTTAAAAAATTATCGGGGTCCTTATTAAGATATTGCTTTTTCAGAAGTTATATACCTCAATTCGACTGCTTCATGCAATATGCAATCAAGTTTTTTAAGAATTGTTAAGTAGCAATTGGCAGTTTTGACTTTTTCTTCATCTTGTAGGCATCGCTAGGGCATAATGCATGTGTATACCAAATTTAAGACAGTTTCAATTATATTTGTTATCATATTTTATTTTGCATCACTAAAATGCTATCTTTTCGTATCCCCAACCTTAATAATTTTCTATCTCCTTCTTTACCTTTCGTGACTGAGGACCCTTATCTTTTTTTTACTTAATTCCATCTCTTTAATATAAATTTAAATCTTTGTCCATCTCTTTTTTTATCTTTCGCGATTGATCCCTCAAAATTTGGGAATCCATCGAAAAGTTAAAGAATTTATTAAAAAGATTAATTTGCTTATATACGCACACACTTAACATTTATTTCTATACCTTAGTCGAAAACTGTGTCGAAGTTGTCAAAAAGGTTTTCCGGACCTCTAATTACAAGCCCGAGACTGATTTCACTTGTTGGTTACTTTCACCGTCAGCCACCTAGCGGCAAAACCTTCAGGTGGGCGCGGATAGATAAAGGATAGAATGGCATACAGGAGAGAGGATTGAAAAAGATAGACGTAAATTTAGATTGACAAATAGATAGAAAAATATAGACGTTGACAAATGTAGGATAGGATGAGATAAAGAAGAGGAGATTGAAAAGGATAGCCGGGAATCGAGATTGACAGATAAATAGAAAAAGATTCACGTGGATAGATAAATGATAGGATTAGATAGAAAAGACAGAATTGAAAAACATAAATGTGCATTTAGATTGACAAAGAGATAGAAAAACATAGATGGGAATTGAGATAAACAGAGATAGAAAAAGATTGACGTGGATAGATGAAGGATAGGATGAGATAGAGAAGAGGGGATTGAAAAAGATAAACGTGAATTTATATTGCCAAAGTGATAGAAAAAAGATAGACGTTGATAGATGTAGGATACGATGAGATAGAGAAGAGGAGATTTAAAAAGATAGATGGGAATTTAGATTGACAGAGAGGTAGAAAAATATTGACGTGTATAGATAAAGGATGAAATGAGAAAAGACGACATTGAAAAATATAGACGTGAATTTAGATTGATAAAGAGATAGAATGGGATACATTTTCTCTACCTCTATCATAAAGATTCAAAATTATCAAGTCTATTTTTTGACAGTTCGATTTTTATATTATATTTTTATATTTGAATACGTGCTGTAGAGCGGCCTGGTTTTGTTCATTTTATGGACTTAAATACCTGAAATTGATTTCATATTGCATGCAGCATTTCATACGTTTAAACTATTAATTGTTTGAACAATTTGTTTCATTATGTTATGAATACTTTCTTTTTCCTTGTGGGATCACTGAAACAGTTAATTTCTGTATTCATAATGTAATTAAAAAAATTGTTTAAGCAAAGAATAATTATTCGAATAATTAAGGTATAATTTTTTTTATAATAAGCAACACAGTGTAAAGAGATTCAAAAACTAGAGTTTTCTCCAGGTTTACAATAAAAAGTCAGAAATAAATTAATATTAATTGCTTAAACATTAAAAAATATCTTAAACGAAAAATATTATTCTCAACATTCACTTGCTGTTTCATCAATCCCAAAGAATACTAACTTCTCACGATTTACAGGGAAAATTAAAACTTAAAAAAATAATAATTGTGTAATCAATTTGAAATTAGTTCAAAAATATTTGCGTCAAATTTAAAAGTTATGAGGTAGAAATTATTCTTTGAACATTTATTGAATAGTGATCAAAATTCAATTTCCAAAAAGTTATTAACAATTAATTAAAAAAAAACATGGAATTTCTCTCTCCGGGAACCTCAAAATATGGGTGGGGGGACCCTCTGGAGAGACAAAAATTTTCCAATGCATTTTTGCACCACTCCATTTTACACATCGAACAGCGTAAAAATAATTATAAGTAAATATATAATTGAATTCTAGTAACACTTACTGTAACAAATAACGTTAATGACAATTTCATTGAAAATCCAGTTGTTATAAAAAGAGGCCGATAAGTTCTCAGCATCATTATTTTTAAAGCTTGTTTAATTCGTTCTCCAAATTTCCACCAATTTCCCATGTAGATTGCCAATGAGAAATTTTCATTCTGAATTATAGTTAAATATTTTATAACGTTAATACTGCTTATTATTTAGTTTTTTTTTCAAACACAAAATAATTATTTAACTAAAAAATCCTCACATGAAGATACAATTCATTGCCGTGCCAAGTATAAATAAAAATTTGATATGTTATGCAACATGCGTATACTAGATTCCCAGCCACTTCTGTAGTAAAATATGTAGACATCTACCAAGAAACAAATATCATATTTTTATTTAAAGAACGACAATATTTTTTGCTAATAAGTCAATTTAAATTCAAAACGATAAATTATCCACCTGCGATACACGAAATGTTGTTAGGCAAATTATGAGACAGTTAAGAAACAGTTGCATACATATTACAGTGCTAAAGAGGTCTTCAATTTCTGCAACGAACCTAAAAGGTATTTTAACTATTAAATATTTTTTTCATGAGAATATTAAAATATGTTACAAATCCTCACTCAAATATAGCAATATTGTGTCGAACGCAATCACATAGGTTCATGTAAATTTCGTCTTCGACTTTTTTTGATAACTTTGATGGATTTTTCCTCGATTTTATAAGACGTTTTTCATCTTCCCCAATTGAAGAAATTTTGCATTTAAGTAATTCAAATTGGCAAGAGGCTACATTCATAAAGCCTGTGATCAGAATATCTATAGCCACGTTATTGATGCAACAAAGAATAAAAGCAACTGCCTATAAAAAATTAGGATATTTCGTGAAAAAAATTTCATTTCCTTGGAGTTTATAGTTCAAATATTATTATTATTATTATCAAAAAAGTTCTCAGACCTGGTGCAACCAAATGATTTCGTAGGTTGGTGACATTGTCACATCGAAAGGAGACCAGAAAGGAAACGGAAGAATTTTTATTCCATTTAAATAATCGGCTAATGGTGAACATCCCCAGAATGTGGATCCTATTCCGCCTATGCTTTGGAATGCAAAGTGGTGAAATATTTCGTGCCATGTGTACCAGGTCACAATTCTTTCATATCTGAAATTAACTCATGAAATTAAGAGTCTAACTCATTAAAAAAAAAACGTTTATTTAAATATTTCAGGAGTTTGTTAAAAAAAAGTGACAACCATTTTTTTAAATTAGTTACTGAACTGTGAAAAATTTCATTATAAAATTGTTGAATTTAGAAGATTCATTTATACTGAAATAATTCGATTTGTTATTTAAAAATTAAGAAAAAAATTATAATTTGTATATCCTATCATTTAACACTCATAAATTGAAATTGTTTAAATTTTCATTTTTATGCTTAAAAATAAAATTCCTTTTATCTTGAATGTCAAATTTTTTAATTGTTTAATTTTATAATTTTTCAGTATAAGTAAGTATGAATAATAATTAATAAATCAAAAGATAATAGGAAAATATGTGTAGAAAATATTGAACATACCTAATATTATTCTCGCTGAACATGGGTCCATTCGTAGTGTCAAAAAGATTCTGAATCCTTTTTTGATTCATAATAATGAGAAAGTACTTGAAAATTGAGAAATCAATTGAAAAAATTTAATTTAATGAATTGGTAATTATAATAATATAATTCAATAGCTTGATGTTTGAATATTAATTTACCAGTTTGATAATATAGAAACGTACCTTATAAGCATGTACGATATTTGTCATTAGAATTGGTGTCACTGACACTATTTGTCTAAAACTTCCCCTGCTCAATAACAAATTCACAACTTCTTCAAGGATGAAATGTCCTACCATAAATGTGAAAACCAGAGCTGAGAATATAAAATAAGGAAAACGATGGTGTTTTCCCTGTGGGGGCCATGATCCAAAATAACGTATTATTTGGAGAGTAACATTCAAGTGTGAATTAGGTTTCAGTTTTTTTAGATTCGTTTCGATTTTGCGTGTGTCCATAATTTCGATTTAACATCATTTACATTATTTTTGGGAAATAATAAATTTATTCATGAAGTTGGATCAAGAACAACCTTCTGCACTTCACAACGGTGACTGATTTTCTTCCAATAGTTCCTAAAAGTGCCTAAGTGTAGTATGTAGTAAAAGTGCCTATAAGTGCCTCATTTATTATAATGGCCATAAGGGTAGGAAAACATATTTTTCTAAATCTAAATTGTCTTTACGTACAACTTCTGCACGATACAAATACAATAAGCTTTTATGATGTTTATTGTGCAATTATGTATATTTTTCCACCGTAGATAAGGGTTGAGGAAGGTGGGGCAGGACGGAGAAGCATTATTTTGTGCTTTTTTGAAGTAAAAATAATCAATAAATTGAAACTATCTTTTAGTGAAGCAAAAAAAATTCAAAAAAATACTACTGCTATAGGAGTCCGATCCATAAAAAATTAATTAGTAAAAAAGTTATTAATTTTTCATTAAAAAAAGGAAAACTAGCAAGGGGCATCAAGTTTAGTTAATGTAAAAAGATGGTTAAATTGCTATTTCGTGACAATGAATATTCTATCAATTATACTACAAAATAAAATTCTTTGTAATAATTTTCTGTAGTAATAGGAACCGTAGAAGAAAATAAAAAAGTGAACTAGTTCCAAATTCTAGTCCTCCGGAATTTCCGAGCACTTCGTGAAATCGAATCAAGGAAATGACAATTTGTTCTTTCAAAAAAGCTTCATTTCACAGAAAAAAGGATATAAGATCACATACATTTTGTATCTTTATTTAATTATGATTTATATATAGTTTCTTGTCAATGGAATGACGGCTTTTGATGTACTAGTCTGAAACCAAATTGGTTTTTATTCTTAGCTGTAAAAACATTACTCTCTATCTCTAATTGATACCTGTGGCCTCGGTATGAAGAGGGCCTTTATGCTCGGTATATTGTTACGTACACGGAGAAACTTTTGGTATTAATATTTCTTTTATCGCATATACATAATTGAAATAAAATATACGAATTTAGGATTAATCGAGATACGGTTAGAAAAAGTCGAATAGTGACTATGAAAATGCAGACTAATATCTCTGATTGGAATAAATCGCAAGAATATATAAACTCTTACGTACAAAAAATTACAGTATTTCTAAGTTGCTGTATTAAATTTTGTAATGGATTCGAATAACGAACATTCATATAGTGCTTTAAAAGAAGCCAAACAAACGCTTTGCAATCTTTCTAAACCACTGTACGAACAATGTGAGACGTGCCCATGAATGGGATTTACTGCGGTCCTACTGGGAGCCGATGTCATTTTTTAGATGACAGTTGCTCCCAGTGGGACCCT
>JAABKJ010000423.1:0-50575 GCA_011634705.1 Andricus grossulariae | reverse complement strand
GAGTAGCATTTTTCCTTTAAAAAAATTTTAATTCTGCAAAATGCAAAAATTGCCTTAAAATCTTCCACATACTTTTTTGACAATTTTGGAAATCTTTCGACATGTTTTGAAATCTTGTTCAATCTTATCTAGAAAAGTTTTCATTCTCTTGAAACCTTTCATTCTTAAAAAGATTATAAATTTTTTCTTGGAAATCTTCAAAAATCGATTTTTAAAAATTTTATGAAATCGATATTTTGTTTTAAATTTCATAAAGTTTTTGCTAAACTTCTTAATATTTCTCAAATTAACAAGAATTTTTTGTCAAATGTTGTAAATGTGCAGAATTGAAAAATTTTGCTTTCAAATTACTACATTATTTTTCGAAATTTTAGAGAATCATTTTTTAATGTTCTCTTAAAATTAATTTACCACGTGAAACAATATTTAAATTTTACCATGAATTTTGAGAAAACTTTTTTCTTCTCTGAATAAAAATGTCAATTTCCGATAAAAAACACTGAGAAAATTCGAAATTGTTTGAGCTAACACAGCCTTATTTATTATAGCAATTTCAATTCTTCTTCGAAACTTTTAGATTTTATTTTAAAATTCTTTTTGAAAAATTATCGTTTCCAGCAAAAAGCACTCACATGAACAATGTATAATATTTTCAAAAATTTATTAGATAATTTGAAAGCCTAAATTTAACCGGGCAAGAGTATTTAAAAAATACAAATGTTTCTTACTTCGCATGAGGTTTTCTATAATTTTTCTTCATTTGTAGGTTTAATCTTAAAAACTTCAAACTTAAAATATACAGAAAATTCAGTTAATGAAAAAGCCAATGAGGTTTTCTAAAAAATAAATTTATAATGAATTTATAAGTTATAAGAACAAAAGTATCTCAACTAAATGAGATATAATTCTTTCATGTTTTATAACACAGTTGAATAAATCATGCTAGATTTTCTTTTTACTAGTTTTTCCGTAAATCGCCGACACTTTGTTTTTGTCTTTTTTCTTTGGATCGTAGTTTGAAAGAAGGGAAATGGGCGAAATTCCCAAATTTAGGGATTATAGGGGATTTTAAATAATAGGGGAAAAAGGGAAATAGGTGACTGACTGTGATCCCTGTATTAAGCATATTTAAAATTGAAGATATTACCCATTTTTTTAGCCAAATGTGAGACAGGAAATCGAAAACGAGAATGAGGATCACAATTTGAAAATTTGAAATTCATCCCCTTGCCTAAGAGATGAAAACCCGCTATATCTGAAAAAATGCGAGTGACAATTTTCAATTAAAGTACGGTCGACCCGTCAATTTACTGAATTCTAATCGCTGCATTAACAATCAATAATTTTTAAGGTAGCTTTTATACCAGACACTGGGCGGGCCTAATGGAAATCCGAATAATAAAAAAAATTGCGAGAGTGAGAGATGAATATGTTCAAAAAGAGTTTGCCTACTATTTTTGAAATAATGATACGTTGTTCCTGTAAATGGGAACGAAATGGGTTTTCCAATTTTAAACCATTTTCTGACAATCCTGAAAACTCTTATTCCATCGCTGATGTTGAACGGCCTACTCAAATCACTTCCATTATATAGTTATATTTACAAAGAGTGTTTCTGCCTTCCAGAAAGTAATCAAACGACCTCTAAAAAATCAATACAAAAAAAGGATTCTTTGAAAATCTCTATCAACTATCTTAAAAATCTTGTCAGAGAACTTTGGATCCTAAAAATAAATTCCCAAAAAATGAGAATATAACAAAATCTTGAAGAATTTTCAGTAGAGAAACTGAATTTTGTAGAAAGAACAAGAGTTAGGTTCTTCAGATGGTCGTTTTGTCAGTGCTGGACACTGCTGATAAATATAACACGTAGAGTAATGAAAAAAATGTAAAAAGACAGTGCTTCTGGCGTATCATTTTCATAATATCAAATCTACTTCTCTTCTGTGATATTCTATAAAGTATTCTATGGTGAGTGTTTTTACTGTCTTCTTTCTCGCTACGTAAAAGATAATGTATGGTGTACATAGAGAAAGGCCTCAATATTCAAATCCGACCTCAAAAAATTCTACGAGACAGCACGAGTACCTGCAGAGATTTATTTATCTACAAGAAATATATTTATAGCTGTTGAATATTGCACAGTATAATCAAAACTTGCCGTCACTTTTCAGAGAGTATTGAGAAAAAGAATATTTTAAAAGGATTCTGCTGAAAGCAATACCAAAATAGTCCTTAATATGTTTCTTTTATGTTCTTCGCTTTTTAAACTGTAATTTTGATGACCGTCAAGAAATTGACACTAACATAAGAGAAATTTCCTCTTGTCTCAGAAGGATGCTTCTTGACACAAACGGAATTTCCTCTTAAAAAGGTTAAAAGCAATTTTATTTGTGTCAAAATCAATCTTTTTGCAAAAAAACATCATCGTTTTGCGATTAACTTCACCTAATCTTGCAGCCAAATAATTCTTTTTGTGTAAAAAAAGATATTCAAGTTTTTCAAAACAAGATATGCAAGAGGACAATGCTTTTGTTTCCAGACAACTTTTTCTCTGAGTGGATGCAAAATATAAAATGTCTGTTGGATATGCAACTCTTCAATTGTTCCGAAAACTTTTTCCATTTTTTTATATATAAAATAAGTTTCCCTGATAAAAAATTCATATCTAAATAAAAAATCTTTCCGATTTATAAATAAAGTTATTCCTGAGAGAAAAATGAATGCCAACAATGAAGAATGTCTGACCTAAGAATTGTTATCGCTTATAAAATGATAAGACTCCATTTCTAAGATACGTCAATTAACGCATATCGATCATCTGATGGAAAGATACTTTTATTAATGACATATCAACTGATATCATATGCTAAATTATTGCCAATTTATGATTCAAGAAAACATATTATGTGGATTTGTTTTTCATACTATTAATATTAATTTCAAAATAAGAATTCTAAAAAAAGAAGCAAATAATTGACGTGGGTACTTGAATAAAGATTAGTGTGAGGTTCGCTGAGAAATGATGCATTAAATGTGAAAATTGTATTTTCAAGATAGAAATGTATTCATTTTTTTGTATGCTTTACAAATAGAACATTTGGTACTGAATTAATAGAACTTGATTAAAACAGAGCTTGGTTAGAAATTCCATTATTTAATTGCAAATTTAATTATTTTATTGGAAATGTTATTTTGTTGAAAATGCAACTTTTTTGTTGAAAAGCCGTATTTTTTAGTCGAAACACTTTTTTGTTGAAAGTTGAACTACTCTGTTCAAAATTAGTTTTTTGTTTGATGATTTTATCTCTTTGAATCAAAATTTAACTATTGTTACTGAAAAATTCATCTTAGTTTTGGTTTAAAATTAATTTTTGGAACTCAAAATTGAACCATTTCATTTCCGGTTGGAAGGTTATCTTTTTTAGTTGAAAATTACACTATTGAGTTCAAAATTTATCTTTCTTTGTTGAAAATCTATATATTTTGTGAAAAATTCGTTTTTATTGGTATACAATGAATCTTCTGGTTTGAAAAATCATATTTATAGTAGAAAATTCAACTATTTGTTTGAACGTTGAAAATTCAACTATTTTCTTGAAAATTCGAGAATTAATTTTTCAAAATAAAAATGTAACCTTTATTTTTTGTAGAAAATGTATATTTTTAATTGCAAATTGATCTTTTCTTCTTCAAAATTTAAAAATCATGTTTTGGGTTAAATGTTTAATTTTTTTCTTAAACATTCAACTCTTTTTCTGTAGAAGATTTATCATTTTGGTTGGAAATTCATCTATTGGTTGAAAATTTAACTATTTTGTCAAAAATTCTTTTTTTTTTTGGTTGAGAATTAATCCTTTCTAGTTGAAAATGTATGTATTTTGTTAAAAATTCATCTTTTTTGGATGAATTAAACTGTTTTTTTTTTCAAATTGAAATCCTTGTTTGATGGAATGTCAACTATTATTATTTTTTGAGTCAAATGTTGAAGTTTTCTGTTGAAAATTCACTTTGTTGAAGATTTATAATTTTAGTTGAAAATGCATTTCTTTGGTTGAAAATTTAACAATTATCTTAGAAATTTTTTTTTTTTAATAAAAATTATTTTTCTTATTACAGATTTAATTATTCCATTTTTTGTCAAAAGTTAACCCTTTCTAGTTGAGAATTCATGTATTTTGTAAACAATTCGTTTTTTCAATTGAACTGAACTGTTTTCTTTTTTTAAATTAAAATCCTTTCTGAATGACCTCTTTCGTTGCGAATTCAACTTTTTTTGTTGAAAAATTAACTACTTTGTTTACAGTTAATTACTTTAAACAAATTCATTTTTCTGTTGTTGAAGATTCATAATTGCAGTTGAAAATCCATATTTTCGTTTCGAAAATTCAATTGTTTTGTAGAAAGTTCCTCTTTTGGGCTTGACAGTTAAAATATTAGTTAAAAATTAAACTGTTTTTGTGAAAATTTAACAATTTTCTTCGTAATTTTTTATTTTTATTTAAAATCATTTTTCTCATTAAAGATTTAATTATTCCATTTTTGGTCGAAAGTTAACCCTTTCTAGTTGAGAATTCATGTATTTTGTTAAAAATTCGTCTTTTTTAATTGAATTGAACTGTTTTTTTTTTAAATCAGAATCCTTTTTGAATGACCTCTTTTGTTGCGAATTCAACTTTTTTTTTTTAAAAATCAACTAGTTTGTTTATAGGTAACTACTTTTAACAAATTCATTCTTCTGTTGTTGAAGATTCATAATTGTAGTTGAAAATTCATATTTTCGGTTTGGAAATTCAATTGTTTCGTAGAAAGTTCCTCTTTTGGGCTTGAGAGTTTGAATATTAGTTAAAAATTAAACAATTTTTGTGAAAATTTGACTATTTGGTAGAAATTAACTTTTTTGTAAAAAAAATCATATTTTCGAGTCAAAAATTCGCCTGTTTTGTAGATAATTCGTCTATTTGGCATTAAAATTCAACGATTTTATTAAAAATTTAACTATTGCTCGAAAGTTCATCTGTCGTTGTTCAAAATTAATCTATTTGGTTGAGGATTCAAGAATTTTGTTAAAAATGAGATTTTTTTCGTTGAATTCGACTGGTTGAAAATTCGTCTTTTGGTAAAATATTCATATTTTATGGTAAAAGTTGAGCATGAAATTTTGTTGCTAAAAATTTGAGTTTTCGGGTTGAAAAGTCTACTCTGTTTTGAAAAATTTGTCATTTTGTCTTGAAACTGCTTTTTGTGAGTTAAAAATGCATCTTTGTTGGTCGAAAATCCAACTGTTTGGTTAAAAATTTTCACTTTTGGATTGGAAATTCATCTTATACGGTAGAAAAGTCGTCTTTCTTGGTTGAAAATGATGTTTTTCATTAAAAATTCATGTGTCTTTGAAAAAATTAGTTTTTTTTGGCTTGAAAATTCAACCAGTTCTATAAAAGTTTAACTATTTTGTTGAAAATTCGTCTCTGTTGCGTGAAAGTTCAACTATTTGGTTGTTAATGGAATAATGTTTTATTTACAATAATTTTTAGAAAGAATTTATTCCCCTATTATATCCCCCATTTACGTAAAAAATCACCCTATTTCCTCTGTTTTGAGAAAATTTTGGGCTACGTTAAATTTTTGGTAGCGTCACTTATTTGCTTCAAGAAACTAAGAGTGTTATTTAAATGATATAAATTGTCAATGCAATAAATATTTAAAAAATGGAAAAAGTTCTCACCGACATTGATGAACGCGAAAAATTCAAGCAAAGCCCCGAACAAAAATAAAATGGGTCGGATTTTTGACGCATAGTGTAAATATGTAAACAACGCACATGCTCATGTGTAAAACGAAATAGCGGGTCTATTGGGTTCCCGATTGTCTTTCGTGAAAATTCGTCTTACCTAAATAGAATAAAAAAATTTGTTAAAACCTCGCTTACATCAGTAAGATGTTAATGTACGTAGTTTCATTTATTATACATATATAAATATATTATATGTAAGTGTTGTGTGTGTAGTCGAGTACGTGTGTGAGAAAATAAGAAATTTTTAGAATAGAGGCTATCTCAAAAAATATCTTTTCCAAAAAAGAAGCTTTTTCCAAAGCAGTATCTTTTCTGAAATGACAGAAAAGCTGCATATTCGGCAGAGTTCGAATTTCATTTGTACAGATAGTAGTAGGCCGATTTCTTCTTCAATTGAAAATGCTCCAGTTAAAGAACTAAGATAGAATTAAAAAATTATTTGTATAAAACTTCTAAATGCAAAATATATTGATAGAAAATATTTGCATAAAAATACGGTCATTATTTACTTTGATGACTTTTCCGAATTTTCAAGTAAATCATTTAGAACCTTTTAGAAAATCTTCTTTCTAATTCAAAAGTAAAATGATTTTACATCCGTGAAAAAACTAAAACGTTGAAAAAATCAGTTATTGAAAAAATGGGTATTTTTGCAATGTCATAAGTGTTCTTTCGAATTCACTTTGCACATTTCATTTGCGAAGATTTTCGGTGTTATCAACATATTATAACTTTAATTTTAATTAAAGACATTTTTAATTTTCACTAATTTTCATTAATTACCAATTAGTGACATTAATTAATATAATTAAAATCTATTAATTTTTATTGTCACTGAAATTGTAAAGTATAAAGTGATTGTAATTCAGCGAAGAATCGAAACGTTAAAAAAATCATTTATTGACAAAAAATTATGATTAGTTTTGTATTTCCTGACAAAATTACAAATATTTTTTGGTCTCCCGGGTTGATATCTTTTTGTGGACTAGAAATAAGGTTTTGGAAAAGGTTTCAAACCATATACTTTAAAATTAGGAATAGTAATCAAAGTAAACAATTACCAAATACTCATTGAACTATAAAATTGAAGTATTTCCCTTGTGGAAAAAAAGTAACAAGCATTTTTTGGTTGACGTTCGAGATTAAAAAGAATCATTCATTTTGAAACCAATCGCTCAGGCTCGATCGTCGAAAGTCATACTTCTGAGATTTTCGAGAGATATCAAATAATTGGTTTCGTGGATAATACTAAGGAATTAAAGATATATTTCGAGATGCGTAAAAATAATACGTTACCTATACATATATGTGCGTCGAATGACAATGAATCGAGAAACAATCATTATTCTTACGATTACCTGAATATGGTTAATGTGACTATGGTTTTAAAAGGAGATTAAAAAGTTTAAGTGTCCTTAAGATTAAGAACGACTGATGCGTTTGGAGAATCGTCTGAAAAGCTTTACATCCATCATATAAGACAATCATAGTGCTTATAGCATTATAAGACACTGATATAAATGCAACTCATTATTTCTTTATCATAAATTTATTCATAAAAAAATGTAATTGAAAATATTTAGAAAATAAATAAAGTATCTCTCTAAGTATTGAAAATTCCGACGTGGTTTCAGACATAGTATACGACGTCGTGACTTGAAAGAAAAATTTGGTGTAAATAGTTGTGCTTTCTTGAAAAAAGACCTTGAATTTGACAACAAAGTTTCTAGAAACATGTGAACATAATCATTATGAAAATAGTTTTCTGCATAATTGGCTCAATACTCATTACTCAAATATAAGATTTTCTCTAAGTTTTGTTTATCAAAATGGTTAATTGTTCGAAACTGGTACGTTTTGTTTCTGAACTTAAAGTTCTATTTATCACAAATTTCATCAAAGTGTGTATAATTTTTTATTTTGAACAAACTGAACGTTTGGTAAACTGAGCATTGAGCAAATCTTGTATTTGAACCTAAATTATATCACAGTAAAGTGACGAACCAATTATGCAGAAAACTAAATAATTATGTATGTTTATGAATTTGAATTTTATGTCTACAGGTTGCTACAAAACTTAACTTGTAAAATTTGTGGAAATTTTCAAAATAATAAGTAAACTATTTACACCAAATGTTTTACCAAAGCACGAGATCGAATCCTACGATGATAATAAAGAAGAAAATGCTCTAATAGAATAAAGTATGAGTTGAATTTATTTCTGTGAGACTCGACAGCTTCCAGCGGAATTTCCAAGTGCAACAGGACACTCCTGTTTTCCTCTCGAGTAAACTAATTCATTGTTAATTATGCAATTGACAATCGGTCGAGAAGTATACGTACTTAAAATATTAGATATCTAAATCAATGCAATCTGAAAATCTGATAACATTTTTTGTATCAGAGTCTTATAGATCTTTGTCCATCTACATTAAAATACTTATACTAATTAATTATTGTATACAAGAAAACAATTCTGAGTGTTTACTTAACTCAGGTTCCCCTTCAGAACACGAATAAATCTTTCATCTTTTACTAAAGATTTTCGTGCAGGGGAACGACTTTGTTTCTTCGTTGTTTTCTTTCCTATACAACATTCTTTATTCGAAATCTTTGAAAATTAATTGAACAAAGTAATGAAACGATTTGATTAATTTAATCAAGCTAATTTAGAAATGAAAAATGAAAGTTTGAAATTTCAATTCTACTGGAATAAGTAAAATAAGAAGCTCATTCCTTGAATCTTGATTCTCGTGTATGCAACTTTATATAGAAAATGCCTATTTTTCTCACAAATGGATGGTTTTTCTTAAAGAAATTATTGCTGGAGGGAAATTAAACGAAAGTTGCTCTATTCTTTTTGTGCAACTTTGTGTGCGAGCCTTGAGCGAATATTAAATAAGAAAAAATTCTTTTTCATTTTAGTTTCCAGAAATGTTTCCTCAATTTCAGAATATCATATATCATAAATTACGCATTACACATTGCAAATTTTACAATATACATTATAAATGACATATAGTTTAAAAGTATGAGTCTCTTCTGAATTTGTATATTATAAACGTGAAATAAAAAAGAATAAAAATGAAAGTCTTAGTTACTTCAGGCAGTTACAAAGAAGAATGCAAAATAACAATCAGGACAATTGCTCCGAGAACATGAAGCCTTAAAAAATCAGCGTGGTTAAATATTATACGGATGGTGGCAAATGATTATATCGAATCATAAAACATAACTTTGCGTTGGTATTGCCTTAGAATAATCGAAACAAATTAAATATTATATATTTTATAAACACACCAGAAAACCTCTGCAATTAATCCGGAGATGGAGAAATAAATAATGGTTACGTCGACAGTAATCTTGAAGTCACTTGACTGTTGTAGATAGATCTTATCAGTGAATGTATGATATTTATTAATAAATGTGTTCTGCACCACTGATGTCGAATTTCGAACAATTTTATGACTTTGAATGCAATTTCCTACTTATTCTATCCATTATTTCATTTTGATCATCATCTCAATCGTATATCGGCATTTCCACGGAAGGTGTCATTTTTCTTTCACCGTCATATTATAGGCAAACCTACACTTAAAATACGAGTTATATTCCATACAAATTTACAGAGAGACTCCCTAAAATGAGAACAAAAGTTTGCAGTCATTACAGAAACCCTCATAAGAAAATATAACATATAATGGTTGGACAAAATCCCAAAAATATACCTGCGTAATATTTGTCACCAGCTACAAAATGAATGCTTTGCATGCTCACAGTTTTCCTGCACGATGTTTGAAAGTTTTGAGAAAAATCATGCTAGTTCAGTGGAGCATAGGCTACAGAAATTTCATAAATTTGTTATTCTGAGTTAATTTATAACTCAGAAAAAAAATCTTAAAGTCGTGTCATTGCTTTAACAATTCAAATGTCCGCTCGAAGGTATGTAGTAGTGAAAAGTCCGCGCAACTACCCAGGTCAAAAATATTTCGACGTTCCATTAGATTTAGGTGGCCAGCAGACACCATATAGAGAAAAAAGGTGTGCTTCTAAAATTATCGAAGTATCACCATTAGAATATCAAAAATTTGTAATTTGGCGAAAAAATGTCCTCTCCATCATCGTACTTCACTATAAGAATATTTGAAGCACACTTTCCTATGCTCACGGAAATTGAACAATATGTTGGATTGAAGAAGTTTACCATGGATAAAGTTAATATCGCAGTGCGCGCAAAAGTTATATCTGATTTAAAGCTCCAGCGTCAAGGTGTCGTATAGCGCTTCTGTCGATGAGCTCAGGGTCTTAGGGGATGCCATGAAGTTTTTTTTTCTGAAAGTATTCCTCGACAATTCTCAGAGCTAGTTGTAAGTGCTTTTTATTTTTAGCATAGATCTTAAGACCATCCATGTAAAATACATATGTGACCTTATGCTTTCGACTTTCAGGTTTGCCGCAAAAGTACCGTTCGTAATGACGAAGTGCAATAGATAGTGGCAATAATGTGAGGCAAAAGAGAAGAGAGCTCATGGTGTCGCCCTGAAAGACACCTCTCTGAAAGGTGACGTTGTTAGTCTTCACAAGATGTTTTTCAGATGAGATAGTAAATCTGGTTTTCCAAAACCTTTAAACTTTCACACAGACAGATGATAAGTCTATGGGAGGTTGAATCGAAAACTTTTCGGTGATCAATCCAGGCCATCAAAAGTTTCCGCTGGAAGGATGCTGCGTCTTTGCAGACACATCTATGGATGAGCAGGTTCTCCCAACATCCTGCTACGCCTTTATTTCAACCACGTCGTTTGTACATTTCTTGTCACACAGGTCCGATTGTCCAAATAATTCTTTCATTTAGGATAACTGTGACGATCATATACAGTGTGTTCAGACAACTGACTGGCCTGTAATTCTTTGTTCAGCTAAGTTGCCCATCTCTGGCAAGAGTATTGTGCGCCCTTTCACCAACCACTCCGGAATAGGCTCTTCCGACTTTAGATATGAGATGAAAATGCGGGCCAGACGCTGGTGGCCTGAAGGAAGCTTCTTCCACCAGAAGGTTGTAATACCATCTGGTCCCAGAGCGGAATGGTTCTTCATGCCTCTTGATACTTTTTTCACCTCCTCGGTAGTAATAGGTGGGCATTCTTCCTCAGATTTTATGAGGAAATGGCACAGCTAATTGAAGCTAATCATTTATTTCTTTGGTTGAAAACTTAACTATTTCATTAAGAATTTATTTTTTTGTGGTTATAATATAACTTTTTGAATTGAAAATGTAAATGTTCCATGTCTGTTTAACATGGAATATAACTTCAAATAATCATTACGTCACCGTAGGTTTCAATTGTTTTGAAAATATTAATGTTGTATAATGTTTGCTGTGAGTGACAAATGAGAGTGACTTTCCACTATCTTGATCACTGATTTTTTTATCACACATAGAATGTTCTTAGAGACGTTTTATTTGCACTCATTGCACAATTTTTATTTGCTCGAATGTGAATAATAGATTCCTTCTAAGTTATTTTCTTCATCTTTGTAGCTCATTAAACTTAAAGATTTAATTTATCATTCATCACGAGTTATGCTTTAACCATAAAATGGGTTTTTCGTGTGCCTGTGAAATTAAAGACTATAAGTAATATAAATACACCAACAATCATGATTCGCGCGCTATGCACGCGATTAGTTTTTTATTAGCAGTGAAATTCCTAACATAAATATTACATGGTGGCCTCTGAAAACCAAAGAAAGTTTCTGTTTATATGGCGTTTGCCAAATGTTTATCAAATAATAAAAATTGAAAATTAAAACTTTCATATCTAAAAAAATATTCAATTTGCATATTGAATAGTAAACTACAAAATCGAAGCATTCAAAGCATTAAAACTCTTCTGAATTTAAAGTATTCAAAATGAAAGTTAAATAATTTTTTATTTATCAAACGATTTTATCAGACTTGTTTTCGAACTTACGGCTCTTTTTTCTTTGTTTAGAAAAAGCTTAGGATTTTTCTTTTAAATATTTTCAGTTCAAAAAAATGAACATGTTATTTATTCGTAAAATCTAGCATTCAGAAACGGACTGGGTTCACCCACCGGAAAGGGTCAGATTGTTCAATCTGTTTCCAAAAAGACTGACTAGGGCATTGACAAAAGAAGCCTTCATTACCACAATACATTGACTTTTTAATATAATTACCAGTTATATGTAACATTTTTGATCCGAGTTCGAATCGCAAACATATTTTAGTTTATATTTTTTTTCAAATTATGGTGTGGTTTAAACCAGATTTAGATGCTCTACTCTAAACGTTGTCATGATTGGGCGGCTACGACCTACTGGCACTTCACGAACTTCTTCTGAGGTCAATGACGTAATCTTGCTGCTCTCCATGTTTATTTTCGCCCGTCTGACATCGAAACCATCAAATGAATACATTCCAGCAAGAACATTATAACTCTCCAATATTGCAAATACGTCACCATCAGCTGTTGATAATACAATTTGTTCCGGAGTTGGCATAGGCCCATACTTTTCTCTTCCTGTTCTTAGTCTAAGTCGTGTATTATCAGGAAAAGTGTATCTACGAAGTTCAAATATCCGGTGCTGATTCCTATGGGAAGTGAGACGAATAGTTTGAAGGTGTTCAAGTTCACATCCATATCCGTTAGAAGAAGGTAACCATGTAGGAGGAGCTATGGAGCTAGAAGAAGTTTGAGGCCTCACAAGAGGAGACCTTGACCTGTCACGGAGAGGAGGCTCGACATGAGTAAGAGACCTCTCAGGTGAATGATTTCTTTCAGAAGAATAATCAAGTCTGCTGTCAGGAAGACCAGGAATAGTTTCTCCCTTAGGTGAGCAATCGAACTGTGAACTTGAATCTGAAACAAAGAGAGAGGATTAACTATCTTTTTAACATTGGTATATAATCAACTGCTGGAAATATAAAATTCTCTCAACTCTTCTATGTAGCAACGTTATTTTATTGTATTTTTGTGAATCTGTCAACATTGTTATCCAAAATAAAGTTCTATTTATATTTATTATAATAAAAGTTTATGATCAATTCATTCCAGGATGGTAGCAGAGCAAAACTGGAACATGCTGCGGTAACTCGAGCCGAAATAGCGAAATGGAAGAAATATGATGTTGAGGCAAGAGCAGTCATTAGCTCCACTCATGAAGAATTACATAATTCAATGAAAAGATCATGCATGTTCTACTGTTAGGAAAATATGGTTATAGTTAATTGGCCTTTTTGATCGCAGTTCGACAAACAACAAGAATATCGCGCATACAGATATTTTTCAGGTACTCCGTTGACATTATCTGTTAATTGTTGAGGCAAGTCTTAGTCAAGAAAGGTTTACCGTTAAAAGCAAAGCATTTTTATTTAGAAAAAAACATTCGGGATAAAATAAGGAGTGTCTAAAAGAAGGTATTAAATGTGTTATCGCTATCAAGCAGATGGTCATTCCAAAAAGCACTGTCCGAAATTCAAGAAGGAAAATTCACACAATGTACTTTTCGAAAGAATCAAAATTCTAATTCAATATTTGGTTTCACCTAGTTTGCTTAAAGTCTTTCATTAGCTTTAAAGATTACTAAAAAAAGCATTGCATGCTGATTTAGGTGCCTCATATCAACTAACTAAACATCGAGAATGGTTTTATTCTTATGAGTTATTAGATAATAGATAATCTTTGGAAAAAGAGACAATGTATGGACCTTACTGCTGAAAAGAGATATAGAAGATTCCGAGGTGCACCCTTAGGAAAATGACGAATAAACGATTTAAATCAGTACTAACCGCCTAAGAACAGATAATGGAACGGTAAAAAAATACTTTCTCAGAGAGTTTTTAAATAAATTAAAAAATCTTCTTTTATTATCCTTCAATGATTCAAGTAAGGAAATGTACATTTCAAAAAAACCAAAGTAGCAGAAAATTTTTTAATTGAGCTATTTAAGCGTGAAATAAATTCAATATAACTGTGGTACAGATACATAGATACGATTTTCTTATTAAACTACTCGGGTTATAACTCACTTCAAAATCAAAGCAGGAAACGTTTCCTGCAAGAAAAAAAATTAAATATTTTTTCAGGTTATTTTCACATCCCTTAAAGATTCAAGTGAGGAACTCTACATTTCCGAAAGAATAAATCCACATGAGATTTTGAGATTGAAAAATTGAGGAGAGAAATCACTTCAAAATAACTACGGAAAACATATCCTACCAGAAAAAGTGTTTGAAATTATTTTAATGGTTGTTTTAACATCCCTGAAAGATAAGAGAAAGAAAATAAACATTTCCAGAAAACTAAAACCATAAAAGGTTTTTTAATTAGGTCATTGAGGTCGCTAATTATTTCAAAATAACTGTGGACAACTTTTTGGTAGAACTATTTGTCTTGGAAATCCCTTTAAAATGCATTTGAGAAACATCGTATGGCAGGAAAAGTCGTTTAAATTATTTCAAAGGTATGTGGTAACATCCCTTGAACATTTGAGCGAGACAATTCTGTATTGAGTTATTAGGCTGAGAAATCACTTCAAAATGAGTACGGAGAAAGTGTTCGAATTTATTATAAGTGTTATTTTGACATCTCTTAAAGACTCAAGTAAGGAAATCAACATTTCCAAAACACTGAAACCACAGGAAATTTTTCAATCAAACTATTGGTGTCGGAAATTATATTAAAATATCTGTGAGAAACATCTCCAATAAAACGTTCAATGTTTGCTTTGATATTTTTCGAACATTTAAAGAAGAAAATCAACATTTCCGAAAAACAGAAACAACATCAGATTTATTTTTCAAGCTATTGGGGTGGGAAATCGTATTTAAATAATTGTCAGGTACATCTTCTAACAAGGAAAGTTGTCTAAATTATTTTAAGGATTGTCTTAACATCCCTTTAACATTCAAACAAGAAAATCGACATTTCCAAAGGAACCAAACCACAGAAGAGTTTTTCGTTACGCTATTACGGTGAGAAATTATTTGTAAGCGAGTGCAGGAAACTTTAATTAATATGTTTCATTTAATTTATGTTTGGGAGATTAAAAATGTCTTCTGTTTATTTTAATAGATTTTCAGGATTTAAAGAGATTTCAAAAATTTTGAGGGATTTCAACGAATTTCGAGAGAACTTTCGATGAGTTTCAGAAGATTCAAGGGATTTTGTAGGATCTTCAAGTATTTCAATGATTATATGACATTTTAATAATTTCAAGGGATTTCTGAAAAATTTAACAGATCAATATCAATATTTTTGTATAATTTATTATAACAATTATAGAAATTTCATAATAAGAAAATTATTATAAAATCTATATAAAAAAAAATTTCAGCGGGGTATACTTTTTCGAGAAATTTTCTTCAAAACATTGGGAACAAGGTTCCATGCGTGTAGAATATTTTCTAGTTCGAAACATTATTGCTAATTTAAAACTGTTTATTCATTAATACTTCTATTATCCATTTTTATTTGTACTAGGTATACCTTGATAGCTCGCATCTTCACTACGCTGTCCGAAATTTTTGAGAAAGTCCCTTGTTCTGGGCGACATACCTGATGATATATCTGTGAAAAGAAAAAGAAAAATCATGAATTTGTAATGCTAAGAATTTATTTAAAAAAATGGTAAAAGCTTAATTTGATTATTTAATTTTATTTCGTATGAGTCGGTTTCAGCCTATCAATGATTATCTTGAATATTAACATAATTCGTGAGATTAAATTTGTCCATGTAATTCTAAAAGATATCTAGATTTTTTTATTTGAATTAATCAGAAACATAAAATTGTGAAGAGTTTATTAGAAGAATGCGACTGTTTAAATATTTAACTTCATTTACATAATGATAGAAGGGTATTATGAAACTTGTGAAACGGTTACGTCACCTCCGCCAATATGTCTCTATAAGTGATTACTTTAATGTGAACATAATACATTTACACACCGAATCTATTTGGCCTTACTTCAAAATCACAACCAAAAATGAAAACCGTTATTTTGAGGGGAAAAAGTGACGCAGAATTCACAAGGTGTTTATTTTGAATACTTACTCAAATACCCTAAAAATCCTAGATTTCTTTGGGTTTACCTGCATATTATTCTAGAGTTCACATACTATTTTACCTACATTTATGTATAATAGATGCTATGAAATACTTACTATGACAAAGATACAAAAATGATGATTATTCATTTTTTACTTACCAATAGAATTAAGAATAACGTTCAGTGTTAGGACCAGAGTATAAAAGTTCCTCATTTTCTTAAATGTAGAAAAAGTCGATTAACGTAGAATTTTTAGAGTAGAGTAACTAATGAATATTCTGATGTTTGGTTTGTATATATTGTTCTGACATATTTGTGTTTTCCCCTTCTTGGATATAAATTGCGAAAATGGATTATTGTGTGGCTTGGTGAGATGACCAATTTTAATTAGTATCACCTTAAGAGTTTAGTAGATGTTAAACTCTTGCACGTGTTTCATTTTTTTTATCTTGAGAAACTCAGATAATTTATGTTTAAAGTGAACGTTCATATTCTTGTTATTCTACTGTAAGAACATCAGAGACATTGATAATGTATAAAGTTTTGTTTAGATTAGTTGATAGGCGGGCGAGAAGCCCCGATGAGGCGCGCTGGCGCTCAAGCTATGAAGCTCATTGTGTCACACCCTTAACTATTCTCTCTCAGCAGTTGGTTCTAGACCTCTTGATAAAGCCCAGTATGTCAACTACTGATTGCGTTTCAATCTCCTCAGGTCCCATGAAGCGTGTCTCACGGGTTCGTTGCCTGAACCTAGCTAATGCCGGGCACTGGCATCATACATGCGGAGATGTTTCAATATGCCTGCCGCTTTTCCTGCACTCTGTCGTGGGTTGTACTCCATTTTGGGCATGTGATAGTTTAGGTGGTTATGCCCTGTAAGCATCGCAACCACTGTCCTTATGTCTTTCTTAGGTAATCCTAAAATTTCCCTGGCTCTGTCCATCCAGTACGTATAGCTCAGGATGGCTTTCGCCTGTCGGCAATCCTGGGATTGTTCCCTGTATGCCCAGTACTTCGTCCGGACCCAGCTTTTGATAGCCATCTCGATGCAGCAAAACGCTAGTTCCAGTACCGGTTTCGGTCCTATGTATTCACTTTCTGCGCCGCTTTTTTAAAATCGGTCCACTTTTTTGTCGCCCTTGATCCCTGTGTGACCGGGAGATCATGTGAGATTCACGTTGTTCTTTCCTGCAAGTTGGTTTAATGCCTTTTTGCATTCCCAAACCAGCTCTGATGTTATGTCTTGTTTCCCCATTACAGTTATTGTCGCTGAGCTGTCCGGGCAGATTGTAATCTGTCTACCAGCAGCGTTTGCCTCTAATAATGATTTAGCGCAGCAAAGGACATCCAGGACCGGCGCCTGAAAGACTGTGGCATGCTGCTTAAGTGGGATCCTATTCCACCTCCTTCCTGCGCTGTCATAGATTACAGCTCCTGACCCTCCCTTTTCTTTGGAGCTGTCTGTCTTCTAGATTTCCCCTTGGAAAAGCGGGTGAAAATAGCAAATAGCTTTCCACATATCTCTGCTTAAGATGCAGATGCGGAAAGTCTTTATAATGTTGGAGAGGTTTTATTGTTTTATCTTGCCTCATTTCTAGAATTGGCAGTGTGCTGATATCTGTTACGAGCCTAGTATGTCTAGTTTCCCAAGTCCATCTATTTCCTCTTGCCAGACGGCCCATGCCCCTAAACGCTAACGTTTGTAATCGTCGCATGTTGACGCATTGTAACGGCCGCGTATAGAAGCCTTGATTTCTGCAAATCCGAAATGTCACGATAAACTTCCTGCATTGGGTTTCAAGTTGCTTCGCCCAGTTCATTTTTTTATCTAGAATCACCCTCAGATATTTAACCGAGTTTAAGCTCGTTGCCCTCTCACCAAAACATGCAGGAGCGTCAACTATAAATACTTTGTTCTTTCTCGTGAAAATTACCAGGCTCGTCTTTTCCGGATTTACCGAGAGCCCTGAGCTGTTACACAAGAGTTTTACGACACGCAGCGCCCACCTTGTACGACCCATCAACTTTTTCATATTAGCCCCCCTGATTATAATTACAAAGTCATTCGCGTATCGCGTATCCTTACTTATTCTACGAAGGAGGTCTTTCAATATAATGCACCACAGGAGGAATGACAGGACACCCCCCTACGGGCATCCTCATGGCGCTACTCCCCTGATTAGGTCTTCACCCCATCTGGCTTTGAGTCGCCTCCGGTGTAGCATGCTTTGTATCCAGCTTACTAGCTGGTCTGGCACGGCACACCTTAAAGCCTCTCGACAAATGAATTCTGGAGATTTATTGCTGAAGGCGCCTTCAATGTCCAAGAAGGTGCAATTCATCCCTGATATATCTCTTGACAAGCTTCTCTAGCGTCTTCATGATGAAGGACGTTAAACTGATCGATCGGAAATTTTTAGCAGCAGAGTAGCCCATCTCTCCTGGTTTGAGAATAAAGGCCACTCTGCCATCCTTTATTACAGCTGGCACGTCTTTGAGGACAATGCTTGTCCTAAATATTTTTGTCAGTGAGGTAGCGCCAAAATCCATGCCCTTTTGTAAGAGCACTGAGTATACGTCATCCGCTCTCATAGATTTAAAAGGTCAGTAGGACCGAATGGCCCATTCCACCTTCTTGATATCAGCGACCTTGGCGGTGAAATTCTACTTAACCGTATCCTTCTCATGGCCCCAGACTTCCTCCTCTCGATCGGTTTAGGTTTGCTCAAATCTTGGTGAGTGGACTTCTATCAGGTGATAAGGCGTTCTTTATTTGTCTTCGGCAATCTCCACATTATCAAATCTTATAAGCTCGAGACGCGCCTCCGGATTCCTCGCAGAAGCCCCTCCAATCTCCTTGTTTGTAGATTCTTATGTTCTTATTGTATTCATATTGAGTTGTCTTATAGATGTTCCAGTCTGGAGGCAATTTAGTTCTGTTTGCCCTGTTGATTGATGCTTCAGTCTTTTTAGGGAGTTTCTTTAGGTGATTGTTTCGCCATTCTGCTTCTTTCCGAGACTTCATTGTACTTGTCGGAAATTGTTCTCATATGATGTAATTAGAGCCCTTCGTAAGAAACTTGCAGCGTGCCCCAACTCATCTGTGGTATCGTAGTTTCTAATCTTCGAAACCGGTCATTGGGTCATATCTTTCTAAATATCTTTCTTTTAGAATTAGCTTCTTCATAATTGACATATTCGTGTCGGTTTCTATAATAAATTTACTTCTTTCTAGTTCATAGATTTTCAACTGAACATATGAAGTATCTGGTCGGTGTCTTGGTTTTTAAATTGGTCGACCGTCAGCGGCGACGGGTGTTCCTCTTTTAAAATCTCCTGGTTCTAGTGCACTTGGTCTGGAGGTCTGCTTGATAAGGCAGTTGACTGAAAATTTCAAGGTTCTTTTGTTTGGAGAATTCCCTTTTTGTTTATAACAACATTTATCTTTGTGATGTCCTGGAATTTGACAGTGGTTACAAATTTCCAGAGTTTTCAATTTTTGGTTATCATTACTAGGTTGTTGGTACCTTCTTCTTTCACGTAACCCAATTTTTACTTTTAATGCCATGTTGAAAGCTTCATTAGGAGTTTTCAGATTTTGTGGTTGAATTTTAATTTCGTATTCTTCGGGTAATCCTCGTGAAAATGATTTAACTAAATTTTCCGTTTCAATATCATGTAAGTTCATTTAAGTTAGTTGAACATTCATATTTTCAATAAATAACGAATACTTAATGGAAAATAATGATGCTTGTATTTTACGCTGAAAGTCTACGATTTATCTTTCTCAAAAATATAAAATTTTCAAATTCTACTCTGAAAAATTGTTTACAAAATACCAGCTGTTCTATGAATTTACAGAAAAATAAAAAATCACAATTTGTGAATGTTATTTTTACATGAAGCTTGGAGAAAGCATTTTAAAAGATTAATTTTAACAGAATATCAAAAAAGATTTCAATAGACATCCAAAATTATCAGAAAATAATTTTGAACATTTTGAGTGATTTTTTCAATTTTCCAGGATTGAAACATTTGAAAAATTTGAAAAAATTCCAAAAATCTTAGAACAAAATTTAGATTTTTCAACAATTTGAAATTAAGTTTTGAAGCTGTTCAAGGATTTTAAGAGGTTTGAAGATAATGCAAACATTTTCCTAATATTCCTCGAAGAGTTTAAAATGATTTTTCATTTTAAACAATAATGATTTTGAGAGAATATTCAAAATAGATTTCAAAACAATTTTTGATTCATGAATAAAAATTGAACAATTATAAATTTGTAAGAACCTTAAATTGAAATAATTTTACTTCTCATTTGAAAGTTGTTCAGTTCACAAAAATGTAATATTTCAATTTTCAACGTTTCTAACTGAAAATTGCTTCAAACGATATAATTTTTAAAATGTCTCAATTCGTTGATTCATTCTTCAATGTAGAGAATTGAAAATGTTAGCGCGGATTAATATTTTTCTGAGTCTTTCAATTGCACAATCTATAAGAGTTTAACCGTTATTTTTTTATTTTGCGTTTAAATTAAAAAAATTCAGGCTGCAGGGTCCTTTAAGGTAAAAAATAAATGAATAGTTTGATTTCGCTTTTTATAAAATGATGATTGCCTCTAAATTCAAAGGAAGGAATACCTTTTTTCAGAAATGTAAGTTTTAAATAAGTACAAAATTGTGCGCGCTATTTTTTTAACATTTTTTAAAATTATTTTTTCAACTGAAAATTTAACGATTCCATGTTTGGTTGAGCATTCATATTCTTTAGTTGAAAATTTACCTATTTGGTTAAAAATTCATGTAATTTATTAAAATTTTTTTTTTTTTTTTAAGAAAATTAATTTTTTTAATTCAAATTTTTTTTTCGATTGAAAATTAATTTTTTTAACTTTAAATTTAACAATTCAATTTTTCGTCGATTTCTTTCTTGTAAATTTATTTTAAATGTTTAAAAGCTTACTTCTCTAACTTAAAATAAACCAATCTTTTTTTTTCGTGGAAAATTTATCTTTTTTCGGTAACAATATAACCTTTTTGGTTGAAAATATAACTATTTGGTAGAAACTTTTTTTTTCGATTGAAGATGAGAAATTTTAGTTAGAAGTTCATTCCTTTGGTTAACAATTTAACAAATTTGGTTGCGAATTCGTTTTGTTTTTGTTAAAAATGAACTTTTCAAATTAAAAATGAGATGTTTTTTCTACATTGATTGAAAAATTTTTCTTGGTTGAAAATGTAATTCTCCTATTGAAAATTTGTATTTTTTGGTTGAATTTAACATTTTTTACTTTTTCTTGGATGAAAATTATTTATTTTTACTCAAAATGTAACAATAATATTCTCAATGAATAAATCTTAATTAACTGACACTCGGTTCTTCATTACGTATGTAAATTTGGCAAGATTCTTTCCTTCGAGTTATTCAAATTACCCAATGGGCATTAAGGAAAAGCGACAACAATGCCTTCCATATTTTCGTGAAACATCTATTTTTCAGAGAAAGATTTATAATATGCTTTGTACTTTATAATCATTATATATTTTTATTTCTTTTAAAATCCTTTGAATCCGTCCCATATTGTGAAATTCCTTGAAATTTCCTAAATGTTTGGAATTTGAATTTTAAAATATTTTAAATTCAGATTTTTTTTATTCCAACGCTAAATAATTTACACGTATAAAACAAAAGATTTGAACACTTTTGAATTGAATAACTTTGAATGTAATGCCATTAAACTGCAAAATTTGAAATAAATTTTTTTCATAAATGGAACAGTTTACAGATTTTCAGTTAAAAAATATTCTAAGCAATTTCAAGTTAGAGACATTAAAAATTTTCTTTTATCTGAACACTTTTCAAATTAATAGTTTATTCACATGAATTTGAAGTCGTTTCAAATTATTAATAGTTCAATTGTTATTTATGCATCAAAATTCAGCACTTTCACGTACAAATAAAAAAAATTTCAATTGCAAAAATTAAGATTATAACGCCTAATGTTATAATTTGGAATTTTAGCGATTCAAGGCTCTTTTCCAAACAAGTCAGTTTCAAACTGTTTAGTTTTTAATATTTGATTTATATTGTGCATCTATCAAACATGTTATTAATAATACAGCTGCTTTCCTCTTCAATATTTAACACTTCTTTTCAAAAGTTGAATTTTTTATTTCCTGATCTGTAGAAGATGCCTCATGCCTAATAGACCTTCCTTCTTCAAATATTGTTGAATTTTAGATAGCAATATTTTTACCATCCTAAATTAAAAACTGCTCATAATTTTGTCAAACTGACATGTACTGTTTTTAATTCATAAATTCCTTAATTTTAATCATCTAGAAATTGTCTGTTATCACGAAATTTTATTATGAAAATCAATTCATTATTTGAATGTTACTCTTCTCAAGAACCTTTTTTATTTTTAAGATACCCTAAACATTTGTGCAAGGAAATCGACATTTCCTCAAAAGCAAAGCTACAAGATATTTGTTATTTTATTACCCTTTCAAGATTTGAGCAATAAAATCGACATTTCCAAAAATCATTTCGTACCAGAAAATTTGTTCTGATTCATTTCAAGGGTTGCTTTTACATCCCTCAAACATTGACGCAAGGAAATCGAGATTTCAAAAAAAAAGAAAAAAAAAGAAAACGAAAATAGCAGAAAATGTTTTGATTCAGCTATTAGAGTGAGAAATCACTTTAAGATAAGTGTGTCAAAGGTCCCCTACCAGGAAAATTGTCTGCATTTATTATAAGGGCTGTTTCATGTACGCTTAAAAATTCGAGCAAGAAAATCGACATTTCCAAAAGACCAAAAATATATAAGATTTTTCCAATGAGCTACTGGGGTAATAAATCACTTCAAAATAAGTGCAGAAACGTTCACTACAAGGAACAGTTTTTTAATTTATTTTCAGGGTCTTTTTAACATTATTTGAAAATTAAATGAAGAAATACAACATTGGCAAGAAACTAAAACTATAGAAGATTTATTAATTAGGCTCTTAAGGGGTCGCCGATTACTTCGAAATAACTGTGGGAAATATATTTTAACAGAAAAAGTTTATACATCTAGAAAAGTCCTGCAGAAACACTTCTTAATCTTTTGTGATAGCTTCCATCGTCTACAAGCAAAAACGAAAAATGATATTAAAACAAAAAACAAATATCCCGTTCTCCAAAATGGTTTCACCTGGAAAAAAAGTAGGATGCCTTTCTTATACGAACAGAAACTACATAAGAAAGAATACAAAATTTGATTTATCCAAAATAATTGTTTTTAATGTGAAGCGGTGGCTTACCCATAATAATATAAGAATAAAAGATTTAAAGAGAGAGGTTTTGAAGGAAATCTGCTCTCAAGAATATGAGAAATACAGCCAAAATACCTACGTTCGTTAAGAAAATGCTGCGTTCTGAAGAAACTTTCTGTCCATTTTTGAGAATTCGCCGGCAATCTTCGAATGAACGTAACAAAATAAAAAATAAAACATTTCTGGTTAAACTGTGAAATATGTGTTTCCCTAAACTCCCTTGATAGCTTCATAAACAAATACTTTTATTAAATTTCAAATCCTGTAGTCAAATATTGTTTTAGTGTCAACTATTCCATTTCTAACCCATGCAATTAAATTTTTTTTTTAATCAAAAAAGGGCATGTTTTAATATTACAATTTGAAACTAAATTGTTCAAAATAGAAAGCCTTGATTTGTTGAAATTGTAGAATACTAAATTCATTCTAATACTAACTGCTTATCCTTGAAAAAGATTTGTGAAATATAAATATCTCAGAATGACAAGGTTGGTTTCTATGATTCTTGAGATAAGGACTGATAGTATATATTCTCTTATGAAGCACCAGATTATTCTCTCGTTACACTGTTAACCACATTTTTTGCTTTCTACAATTAGTTGTTTATATGATAGAAAAAAATGAGGAACGTTTACTCCCTCGCCTTCACCCTAATGGTCATCCTGAATTCTTTCGGTGAGTATTATAATACTTATAATATATCTGTAACTTGCAATACATTTTTAAACTTTGAACTTGAAAAAACTGCTTTTCGAGAACAACGAATTTAAATTTGGTGAGTTCCATAAGTAGACGTGTTTTATTTTTTCGTCGAACATAAAATATGTCCACTTACGGGCACTTCCTGGACATAGGTAAAACCTCACCAGATGAAGCATATATTGAAGTGTGATATCTTATCATGAAATGAAAATCGATACTTTTGCTACCTTTAAACCATATGGTGCTATCTCATTTTTGTGTGCAAAATGAGTTAATGACACTAAAAGTTGGTTTAATGCAATCCCTTCGCGTAATTTTTATATTTTCATGAATACATTATCTAAATAGGTAAAATATATTCAATATAATATCAACAAGAAAGATTTGTGAATCCACGAGGTGCTATCTAGTGCCACGTCGACAGATTTCAATAATGAAAATAAAAAAAGATGACAATCAGTTTACAATTCAAGACGGCTTCGAGCGCCAAAATGATGAAAGGTGATTTTAGGATCTCGATTTTTTACACTTCGCATTTTTCAAATAAAATTTATTTTTATACTTTTATTTATCAAATATATGGGGCAGAATAAGTCAATATATAGGGGCCTGAATTTTGCAATTTTTTATAGTTTGATTTATGATGAAGGCACAATTCTGAAATCCATATGCTGCATGGTGTAGCATCAAGAAGTGAACGTGGAAGCTTGCATAATGATTTAACCTTTCATTCGTATATGTTTTGCTGATATTTTTGTCTGTATAATTTAAAAATGTGGAAAAACGGTAGTAACAATTTAATTGTTCAAATAATTTATTTATTGCAAAAATAAAATGAAAGATACCTACAGATATATGTAAGGAATCAGCCTATGTCCTTGAAAGAACCCCGCACCAAGTGTGCAGTAAATGGCTTTTTTTACACAATTCTTAATATAATTTATTTTGTATTTCCGAATCTGCATAGCAAAAATTCGAAAGAAAAAAGTAAGAAAAACGGGCAGTTTTTAAACAAACACTTGTGAAAGCTTCAATTTTTAAATGTATTTTAATAGAAAAATGCTTATTTTAGTGAAATGTTTTCTTTCCCAAAAACCTCTTTGATAGATTCGGCTGAAAGTTTCACATTTTGAAGATCAGACTCACCGAAACAAAAGGTTCATACCCATGAACTAGAAAACTAAACAATTTTTCGGTTATACAGCATGTTTTGGGGGTGTTTTCATATCTTGAACATCCGAGTATGGAAATCATCATTTCTTAGTAACTAAAATCACTGACGATTTTTTATTCAACTGCTACGGTATTAAATCACTTTAAAATAAGCAGAGGATTGTGCATAGCAAGAATGTGTCTTTGAATTATTGTTATGGATATTAATGAACAAAAACACAAGAGATGTTCTCATTCAAATATCAGGATAGGAAATGACTTAAAAATAAGTACAAGATACGTTTACTTACTAGGATATATCTGTGAATTTACTTCAAGGGTTGTTTTATTATCTCTTGAACAATGAATCTGTAGTAGGAAAGGTGAGGAAGACAAGGATATGTCTTCGACTTTTTGTAAAGTGTTGTTTAATCATCCCTTAATTAGAGAAGCAGATAAATTATGTGGTTGAAGTTTCGTTCGAATAACGAACAAGAAATATTTCGTATTCTAATTCTACGTTTCTATATAATAATAATTCGATTATGCGACCCAAATAGAGTATTGAATACAAAAATTAGAATTATAAAGTCCAAAACGTTGCAAAAATCAAATTTTAAATTATTAAATCGAAGAGGTTACGTTGCAACATAGCGAATCGTTTTATGCTTTCCAATTAAAAGCATGGACCACATTCGCGTATGAATATTCTTAGCGAAGGGAAAAAGTTTTTCTCCCCTTGGAGTATTTAATTTTTTTTCAGGTTCTGCCGCTCAAAAATTGGTAGGGAGCTTTTTATTAGAGCGTAAATTGTAATCTTGAGCTGAAAATATTCAAGCCCGAATGTAGTCTCTTATTTTGATTGGGTTGCATAAAACAATGACCTATGTTGCAATATAACCACTTTGATTTGACTATTTAAAATTTGATTGCTGCTACTTTTTGAACTTGATACATATAATTTTTGTATTTTCATACTCTATTTGGGATGAATAATCAAATTATGATATAGTAACGTAGAATTGAAATACAAAATATGTCTTGCTCGTTATTCGAACAAAACTTCAACCACATAAGAAATCACCATTTCGTAAGGGATGCATCACCAAACACTTTTTGTATTAATAATCAGGCCTACAAAATCACTTTAAAACATACACGGAAAGTGTATTTTAGCAGGATTTGCATTAGAGTTTATTGACAGGGTAGTTTATTCATCCCTGACTTTTAGCGATGACTTTCCAACGATGATCTAATATCTAATAACTCATGAGAATCAAACAATTTTTGATGTTTAGTCATGTGATATCATACACCTTAATCAGCGAACAATGCTTTTTTAGTCTTATCTAAAGCTACCCCAGCAAAAGACCTTAGGCAAACTTGGTTGAACCAAATTTTGAATCAGAAATTGGATTTCCTCGATAACCTACATTCTGTGAATTTTCCTTCTTGAATTTTGGATAGTACTTTTTGGGATGACCATCTTTTTGACAGTAATAATACATTTAATACCTTCCTTCAGACACTCTTTAACTTACCCCGCATGTTCTTTTTTACGTTTTCATCAGAGAAGGTATACGACAAATGATGACTTGACAAAAGGGGTGCACTCAACGAAAATTTACAAATTTGTTATTGATCACTTTTTGATAAGACGCTTTGTTTTTGTTTTATTCGTAAAAAAAGCAATCAAAATAAAAATGATACATTTTTGGAGAAAGGAAAGGAGCTACGAAAAAAAATAGTAAAAAAATTGTTTGCCTAGAAAAGAGCTACAAATTTGTGATTAAACATTTTTTGATAAAATGCATAGTTTTTCTTTTATTCGTGGAAAATAACATTAACAATCAAAAAATTGCATTTTTGGAAAAACGAGGAAGAAATATGAGGAGACACAAATTGTGCATTGCAAAAATATCCACAAATTTTTGAGCAATCATTTTTTGATAGAACGCGTACTTTTTGCTTTAGTAGTGAAAAATAAAATTAAAAGTAAAAGAATCAAATTTTCGGAAGGGCGACACAAGCTATGAAAACAATTGATAATAAAAGTTGCTCATCCAAAAAAAAGCTACAAATTTGTTATGAATAATTTTTCGATAGATTCGTAGTTTTTGTTTCATTCGTCAAAAATGGGATTGAAAATGAAAAAACAAAATTTTTGAGAAAACCGCACAAGAGAAGAAAAAAATGAAAAGACAAAACTTGTTCAACTCAAAAAAATCTACAAATATGTCATAAACTTTAGTTATCAAAACACATTAAAAAAATTACCTTTCTGGAAAACTGACACAAGCTACAATCACATTTTATTCGAAAAATTTTTTCGCCTAAATTATATCTACAAATTTTCTTAGAACCACTTTACGCTAGGATGCGTATTTTTGGTTTAAATAGTAAAAAATAAAATTGAAATAGACAAATTGAATTTCTGAAAAAACGACACAAGTTTGTAATGAAATGTATAATAACCAAAATGGTTTTTTTTATAGATTGCGCACTTTTTATTTAATTATAAAAACGAAAAAATGAAAATACGTATGTTCCAATACCAATACATATTATGAATCGCAATGATATAAATATATGGAAATGAAACATTTTCCAGGGTAGCTAAGAGTAAAATTCTAATCAAAATAGGGAACAAATATTAAAGTAAATGAATAATGCAGAAAACTTCGAATGATCATCGACGATAGAGAATTCACTATCACCAAATTACAGTTGTGGATGATTTGACCGTTAATTTTGAAAGGTCTGTGCACAAATGTGGGAGATGTACAAAAACCAAGCGCGCAGCGCGAGGTAAATACGTTATCGAGCGCGAAGCGCGGCAACCAAAAGTCGCGCGCCCTATTAACTTTGCCCATATTTCCTTAGCAGTAGAACATGCATGACCTTTTCATCGAATTATATAATTCTTCATCAATAGAACTGGTGACTACTCTCACCTTAACATAATTTTTCTTTCATTTCACCATTCTGTCTGTGGTTATCGCAGCATCTTCCGGTTTTGTTTTTGCCAACCACGCTCTGCTGCCATGTTAAATCAACTTATTGTGCATATTAGTTATATTTAATAAAATGAAAAATATATTTATATATTCTGAATAACAGCGTTGACAAATTAAAGACAGACCATGAAGTGAGTTGAGAGAATTCTATATTTCCAACCGATGATTATCTATCAATGTTAAAAAGGTATTTAATCCTCTCTTTTTTGTTGCAGATTTAGGTTTACAGTTCGATTGTCCACCTAATAGTGACTCTATCCCTGGTGTTTCCCGCGGCAGACTACCTCATTCTTCTGAAAGAAATCATTCACCTGAGAGGTCCTTTCCTCCTGCCGAGCCTCCTGTTCGTGTCAGGTCCACATCTCCTCCTATAGGAGCTCAACCTTCTTCTAGCTTCATATTTCTTCCTACATGGCTGCGTTCTCCTAATGGACATGGAAGTGTACTTGAGCGGCTTAAAACTATTCGCCTTATTTCCAACGAAAATCAGCACAGAATGTTCGAACTTCGAAGATATACTTTTCCTGATAATAAACGACTCAGACTAAGAATAGGAAAAGAAAGGTATGGGCCTATGCCAACCCAGGAACAGATTGTATTATCAACATCTGATGGTGACGTATTTGCAATATTGGAGAGCTACAGTGTTCTTTCTGGATTTTATTTATTTAATGGTATGGCTGTCAAGCGGGCAAAAATAAACATGGAAAACGGTTTGATTACCCAATTGACCCCAGAAGAAATCCGTGAAGTTGCAGTAGGTCCCCGGCGCCCACTCTTGACGAAGTTTAGAGTAGAGCATCTAAATCGGGTGTAGACCACGATCCTCCACATCATTATTTATAAAAAAATGTTGAAATAAAATATGTTTGTGTTCCGAACTTCGACCAAATTGTTGTATATAATTGATAATTACATTAAAAATTCAAGGTATTACAGCACAGAAGTCTGTAATCTTTTGTCAATGCCCTAGTCAGTCTTTTTCGGAAACAGATTTAAAAATCTGCCTTGCAATCAGCTTCTTTTTGCGAATGATTTATTAATTACACATACATAACGTATTAAGTATACATACTGAACGTAGATTTGAGAAATTTATTTTTTTTTATTTGTAAAACTAATCGTTCAGATATCCGCAAAATCTTTTTCATTTCAGCTGCTTTTTTTCTCGTAAAAAAAAAAATACTTCAAGAGATATTTCAAATGCTAATGGACTGCTTTTGAACTTTAAAAGTTACTATTATGTATTTTATTCGATGCATTTAAAAATAATTGTATTGTCTAAGCACAACCCGATTGCTCTACTGAAACTACTTTTTCCACTTATAGTGCATTATTTTTTGTCTGACGAAAACGCATCCTTTCTGTACAGGAATTTTTTATTAATTACGATTGCTAATTTAAGAATTCTTTAATTTTAAACGAAGTTTAGTATTATTTAATTTTCAATGCTTTAAGCATGAATTCACAGAATTTGAAAGTATTCGATTAGAAATCATATAATTTTTAAAGTTTTCAGAATAATTAAACTTTTAGGGCTTACAATATTTAAAATTCTTTTATCTTAAAAGGTTTCAATTAAAAATCTATCCAATCACTTTAAATGTGATTTGACACTTTAAAAAGAGTGGTAAAAAATACTCCATTCTAGTATCATTAGACGCAGATATGGGCAGATTTTTCTTCCTAGATTGAATGAAAAAAGTAATTTGTTTTATTATAAGAATTGAATGATTTTATATAACAAAAAAGAAGAAGATAGTCAAGTTATTGCTATTTAGTATTCGTTCGCTTTTTTTATTGGTTTTAAACTTGTGAAAGAAATGTTTAATATAAAATGTTTGCTCAACAAATTAATGATCACTCGAAAACAAAATATACAAAAAAAGATAACGAAATTTTACAAAAATAATTGGGAAAATGTTCACTTAAGATGAGCTTGTCCAAAACAGTATAGAAATTACTAATATAAATATCAACGCGAATAAAAACTAAGCATTGAAGAAAAGAAAACTTATAATTGTAATATTTTTCGAAACGAATAAATACTTTGATGTTCACAAAAACATTAAAACAATTTATTGGAAAAATACATCTTTTCGACATTTTTGAATTTTTGAAATTTTCACCCTTAAACTAATAATTTTGAAACTGGATGCCGCTGCCGAGAAATGTCAGAGAATTTCTGATACCAGAAAAACCCAGAAAATTCATTTTACAGGACGATTCTAAATTATAACATTTTTTCAAAATAGATTATTGTAAAAAATGGCTGTTTTTCTAAAATCCGTGGTAGTATATTTTCTCAAAAACGTAGCTGGTAATGTGCACTAAATATTTCGCGAGTTTTGTTCCTGGTGAGCCACTGCTTCACATTGAAATAAATTATTTGGAAAACTCGAATTTATGCATTTTTCTCGTAAATAACGAAATGTACGAAAAAATCAGATAAAAGTTCGAAAGTCTAGAAAAGTCCTACAGTATATTAAAGCAAAAAACAAACTTACCGGTCTCCAAAATGGTTCGGCCTACATAAAACTGATATGATGCTTTTCTTATATGAGCAGAAAGAAAGAAAGAAAGAAAGAAAGAAAGAAAAGCAAATTATGGGAAAGAATGAAAAATTCGATTTATCGAAAATAATTGTTTTCAATGTGAAGCAGTGGTTTACCCAAAACGAAATTCACGAGATATGTAGTACATATTACCAGATATTTCAAAAAAATTAAGCAAATCTGCTCTCAAGAATATGAGAAAAGCAGCCCAAAATACCTTCGCTCGTTAAGAAAATACTGCATTTGCAAAAAACTTTCTGTCCAATTTCGAGAATTCACAGACAATATTCAAATGGTTGTAACAAATGTAAAATTTTTTTTGGTCAACCTTTAAAATATGTGTTCCTCTAAGCTGGACCCTAACTGGACCTCTCTGCTTGAGTTGAAATGATATTTGGCCAAAAGGTAAGCAAATGTGAACTATTTTCAGTTTTGAAATAATTTCAAATTAATAGTCTCATACTGACACGATTTTATTCAATTTCAAATCCTATGTTCAAATATTATTTCAAATTGAAAGCCTTGAATCGTTAAAATTGCAGAGTACTCAATTTAGGCGTTAAACTTCAGAATTTTAATTGCTTTATTAGGTTGCATTTTAAATTTGTAAGTGAAATTTCTAAGCTTTGATGTATCAATAAAAATTGGACATTTATTGGTTTCAAACAAATAAAAATAAAAATAATTTAACTTCCGTTTTGAAAAGTGTTTGGTTGTACGAACGTTTCCATTAATGATTGGTGAATATTTTGTCCGTCAAACCCCACAGTCTAAACACTTTCCACCTACCTTAATCATTTTTAAAATTGTGTACGGCTAGCCGTACCAATATCCGCAGCCTCAATTTTAAAAGAAATTTTGAATCGTTGAGTTATTGTATCCAACATAAAACTGCTTCAAAATGAAATAATGGTCAATATTAAATAATTGATTCATTCTTCAATACAGAGCATTGAATAAAATAACGAAATTATATTTTTTCAACAGAAATCTTTCAACTGTTGACTTCAGCTAAACATACTTTATTTGATACAATTTATATTAATTTTTCCATTAGAATGACAGATTTTTTCTCTATGATTTTTGAGATAACAACTTATAGTAAATACTCTCATGTAGCACCAAAACATTCTCTAGTTCAGCGTTACCGTGAAAATGATGAAAGGTGATTTTAGGGGCTCGATTTTTTACCCTTTTCACAAAATCGCCGATATGTCGGAAAATAGAATCGACCATATGGTCCATTTCACTAAAGACAACCTCTTTCATATATTTATAATCTATATTTATTTATTAAAATTTTTATTTTTACATTCTCATAATTTATGATGGAATGTCTTAGATTCATGTGATTTTGGACCTATCAACTTTCCGTCAATTCTCGACGTTTTGAGACCCCTTGCGACAGAAAAAGTAGTTTTTACGAAAATTTCTGTTTGTCGGTCTGTCTTTCTGCCTGTTGCCTGACGACGCGATAGCTTTCTAAGAAGTTTTCTAATTCGAATTTCCTTTTGCACAGTGGTCTGTGGTACAAAAAGACAGGTCATGTTCGTTAGCCAGCCTTCTACTGCATATATTTATGATTTTAGCCATGAAAAATCGAACTGAAAAATGTAATAAATTAGCTTTCCCACTAAGCTACGCAAGATAGTGTAAAAATAAACTAACCAAAATTATTTACTTTTAAGAGTTCTACAAAATTGCTCTTAACTATATTTTCAAATTATCAAAAGAACACAATGAAAATACCTATGCTTCGATAGCAATGGATGTTAGGAATTGTAATATTATAAATTTAATTAAATGATATATTCTTCAGGGTAGCTAAGAATGAAATATAATGCACAATAAAAAACAAATATTAAAGTAATCATGATAAATGAAATTCGTACTTTATTTTGCAATATTCGAATAAGCTATCCCAGGCCGATTTTGTTTGGAATTCATCCCTTTTGCTTGAAAGTTTAAACTGTTCGTTTATAGATGCAACTGTTTGGTTGATAATTGTTTGTTTTTTTTAAATTAAAATCAACTCTTTCGTTAAGAATTCATCTTTATAGGTCCATATTTCAACTATGTGGTTACAAGTTAAACTATTTTGTGTGAAATTCAATTATTTTATAAAAAATGCATTCAACTATTTTATTAATAAGTCATCCTTTTTGTTCAAAAATTATACTATTTTGTTAAAAATTCGTCTTTTTGGATTGAAAATTCATCGTTTTTTTATTGAAATTCAGGGGTTTCCGTAAAAAAGTGCTTGTTTGGAAATTCAAATATCTTCAAAAAATTAATCTTTTGGCTTTAATATTCGACTTTTCGGTTAAAAGTTTAACTGTTTGTAGTTGAAGTTGATTCTTTTTTGTTCGAAAATTCGACCATTTGGTTGAAAAGCCGTCTTTATAGACTAAGAGTTCTACTATTTTGTTAAAAATTTAAGTTTATAGCTTGAAACCACAACTCATTTCCTGAAAACTTTTCTCTTTTGGTAGAAAATTAATTTTTTGGTGTTGAAAGTTTAACTTTTTGGCTATATTGAATTTAATATGAAACGCTTAGGATTTCAAGACAACAAACAAAAATGTTAATTTTATACGAAATAGTTGAATATTAAAATTAAAAGATGATTTTTTGAAGGAAAAAGTTGAATTTACGACCGAACAATATAACTTTCTAACAAAATAGGTGAATTTTTAACCGCATAGTTTAATTTTCGACCTACAAAGATGAACTTTTAGCCAAATAGGTAAATTTTTAAAACAAAAAAATTGAATAGAAACCAAACATAGTTGTATTTTCAACCAAATAGTTGAATTTTCAAGCAAAAATGACCTTTTGTTGAGGTCTATAACCATACCTATATACATTCAGAGAAATGTCCTCTTGTGCCAAAATTCTTGATACAAATGGGATTTTCTCTTAAAACAAAGTTTAAAAGAATTTCCATTTGTATCAGTAATAATCTGTTTGCAGCGAACATTGTTCTTATATGACAAAATTTATCTAGTCTTCCAGCCAAATGATTCTGTTTCAATAAAAAATATGTTGACGTGATTCAAAGCAAGACAGACAAGAGGACGATGCTTTTTTCGAAGAAAATGTTTCCTCTGAGTGTAATAAAAGCCTAAAAAAAATTATGAACTATAATAAAGTCCTATAATGGAGCACTAGAATAATCATCGGATTTTCGAATTTGGATACAGGATGATTGCAGAACCTATGATGAATCTATTGGCATTATACCTTTCTCCCAGAAGTTAATATCTTATGTTTGAAGAAAATATATAACACTACCCAAATTTAGGTGCGTTCTTCTCAAAAACATTTTTTTAAAGTTGCAACCTACCATAAGGCCCTCTTCATGAGGAAGCCTTCTTTAGTTTCTTCTTATCTAAATCAGATGTACGAAAACAATTCTGTAAGCTTCATATCGGCTAAACCATTTTTGTGACCAGAAGAACTTTGTTTTCATGAAGTCGAATTTTCACAGAATGAAAATCTCCCGGCTTAGAAAATCGTTTAGCTCGCATGAATCTGATAGGAAACCTTCTCTATACAATCAGAAACTTGAAAAAAATATAGTGAGAAGTAACAAAGGTGCGGTTTTCTAAAAAATCTTCCTTTCATGTTTTCCAAATTCGACGAAAAAATTTAAAAAAAAAAGAGTTTCTGCAGAACTCCACTCAATTATTTTCTATTTTATTCAATACTATTTCCTCAATGTACAATAATTGTACTTTAGAAAATAATGATTCAACAAACTAAGTTCTTTAATATATTATCAATGCTACAGTCGACACACAAATATGTAAAATATAATTGTACAATCACAAGCAACTAAAAATTCTTCAACCTTTGATTTTCTCAAAAGTTTTTCTGGACGCTCTTTAATTTATGCCAAAATTTTTTTTTAATGAAAAGAACTTAAATTTAAGGGAAAAGCTCACTTGACTAAAACTTGCCTCGCCAGTAAACAAATAATGCTCTAGAATCTTCCGGGTCAATAATAGAATTTTCCAATATTTTCTCTGAGTACATTTAACTTCTGAATTATAATTTTAAGAGGACTCATATGTTGAAGTTGACGCACTTGAAGAAAATTTGTATGCGTGATATTCTTGTTGGGCAAGAACTTTTATGTTTGTCGAACTTCGATCAAAAAGGCCAATTAACTTTAGCCAAATTTCCTTAGTACTAGAACATGCATGATCTTTTCATTAAATTATATAATTCTTTATGAGTAGAACTAAATGAGCGCTCTTGCCTTTGTATAATTTTTGTTTGATTTCGCTATATCGTCCGGAGTTAGCGCAGTACCTTCCGGGGTTTTTAGTGTGTCATTTATAAACCCAAAAATCACTAGAGATTCAAAAAGAACCATGTCAGACTTCCACCTCTCAAAATTATGGGATTTCTAGATCGTCAAAACAAGCCTGGAATCCATATTATATTTCTTTTTGGTACCGTCATCGAAGAATTTATTAATTTTACCAACTGCGCTTTGCTGCGATGTTGCAATAAATTTATTATGAATTTTTATCATAATACAAATGAATATAACTTTATTCTGATTAATAACGTTGACAAATTGAAGACAAAATATAAAGTGTAGTAACCTACAAAAAACTGTAACATACAAAAATAAAATATAATAACGTTGCTTCTTAGGAGAGTTGAGAGAATTTTATATTTCCAGCAGTTGATTATATACCAATGTTAGAAAAATATTTAATTCTCTCTTTTATGTTGCAGATTTAAGTTCACAGTTCGATTGCTTACCTAATGGAGAACCTATTGCGGGTGTTCCTCGCGGCAGACCTTCACAATCTTCTGAAAGAAATGATCTACGTATGAGATCTCTTCCTTCTCTCTGAAGCCCTCTTCGTGTCAGGTCATGGTCTCCTCCTGTAAGTCCTTAACCTTCTTCTAGCTCCATATTTCCTTCCACATGGTTACCTTCTTCTAACTAACTTGGATGTAGACTCAAACAACTTAGAATGATTCGTCTTATTCCCGAAAAGAATGTGCGCAGGATATTCGAACTTCGTAGATACACTTTTCCTGATAATAAACGACTTAAACCAAGAACAGGAAAGGAAAAGTACGGCCTATACCAATCCAGGAACAAATTGTTTTATCAACATCTGATCGTGACGTATTTGCAATATTGGAGAGCTATAATGTTCTTGCTGGAATGTATTCATATAAATGTTCGGTTGTCAGACGGGAGAAAATAAACATGGAAAGCGGCACGGTTATCCAATTGACCCCAAAAGAAGTGCGTGAAGCTCCAGCAGGTTCCAACCGCCACATCATGACAAAGTTTATAGATGAGCATCTAAATCTGGTCTAAACCACAATCCTCTATAAAATTAATCGAAGAGATGCAAAACTAAAATACGTTTGCGATCCAAATTTTAATCAAAATGTTGCATATAACTAGCATTGAAAAGTTACTATCCCTATTCAGTCTTTTCCAAAAACAGATACAAAAATCTGCTTGTTTCCGGCAGCCAGAATCTCATCACGCGCTTTGTGCTCGGATATGTATTCCTCGCATTTGGCTTGATTTTGCGATTGTTTTTTGTTAAATTTATGAAGACTCGAATTAAAATGTAGCAAAAACAGCTCTTACAAACCCCAGGTTTCCTATGAAAAACTCAAATATATAAGCGTAAAATTCGGCTTCGGAATTATACCCAGATTATGGCTTATTTAAAAAAAAATTACAAGGGAATAAATATCGACTTTGAAGTTACGGAATTACTTTTCAATCTGAGTTATAAAATTTGGTTTCATTTGCACTAACATTTAGGGCACCAGCCACTAGCATAGCTTAAATATTTACGATGTTCTCGTTATTGACAGAAAAACTTCCATTTAACACACTTTCGAAATTGAATAAATGAGACAACCAGTAACCAAGCCTTCTCAATCTTTTCAATCAGGTTGAAGAAGGGAGGGGGAGGATTCGCCCAACCGCAAATAAACATATGGCTAACATTTAAAATAACACGAAAAACTGGCTATTTATTGAAACACATAATGACAGGGTCAGATTACATCAAGTACTAAATTAACCTAACGGCAAAATACCCCAAAACATTCAAGAATAGGAGTGCAAACAGGCAAAATCATACAATGCTCTATTTTGTTGACCGTGACCAAAAGCCAAGGGTAAATACCCACAAGATGGTTCACAAATCACCCTAATCCTAAGTTCCACAACGCGTTTTATAAAAAAATATAATTTTATGAAGACTACTAGCGAGAGACACTACCGAAACTTTATTGTGAGAATAGAAACCGCACAGAAAGCACTTTAAAGGTCTAATCACTTTGGCGAGATCTTAATTTTCAAACAAGACAATCAATTCTACGATTGAAATTTCACCCAACCGATTTGACAAAAATGAGAGTTCGCATACCTTAATACCTGGCCCATATTGCGGCTTTTCAAAATCCATTTTTGCTTTCATGGTCAATTAATATCTTCATCTTCTATATCTAAGGGATATTTTAACAACTTTCAACTATCAACTACGATGTTGCATATCCCTTTTCTTTTTCTGCGACTAATCGCGCCGAGGTAAAGAGCGAGAGTGACATTTCGCCACGCCACGTCGATCTTCCCGGAAGGTACGTCCGTCCTTCTCCGACCCAGTCAACCAATGGCAGAATAGCTTTTTCGCGCCAACCGTAGATGCTATGAAACACAGGCCCGCGGTAACTCCAATTTCAAGATGTCCACCAGATTTAACATCGGTAGTCCTAACGACAGAATAGAATGAAGGGGTTAGGTAATAGTCGTATCTCGACACTTTGGGCATGAGTAAGATCGTAGAGATTCCTCTCGGTACTTGAAACAACTCCGAAAGAGTGCTCTTCCATTCGAGCCCTGTGTCGATTTTGATAAGATGTTTTTGACACTACCAGGGCTAATAGTAGTACTAGCTGAGAATCGGTCTTTAAGTCCATATACTGGAAAAGCACCGAGCAGTACTGGTCTGCTTCTCTTCTACTCCGATATGCGTGGCCTTTACATTGATGTGCCAGAAAAGGATAGCGTCAATCGTGGGGATCTCTCTCTTACTCCATCTTGTCATAGGTGGCTGGCAGTGTCATGGCGGCTTGGCTCTGGGACAATTCCTGGTCGGTGGAATTTCCTGTAGGCTAGAAGGAGGCAGAGATACAGTGTACCCGCTTCTTTTCCTCTATAAGAAGCATAGCCGTTGACTGAGTGCGACTGGAAGAGACAGCGTGGTTTGTGAGATCCCCCCCTCTCACTGTTTTTTCATGGCTGATCAGTGTTGACATGGCGGCTTGGCTTGCTGGTTGCTTCAGGTCAGGGACGTTGCCATGACAACGGATGTTAAGGGCATGGGCCTATGATGAAGCCTTCTCGGTGCTGCTCACGGAGTAATAATAAGGAGACAGATCTCCATATATTCGTTTTGACGGTGCAAACTGTACGTTTATTACCTTCCTTCAGGCGTCGAAAATATTAGCGCATGCGCACTGCGCTTTACTATCTCCTTTTCTCCCATATAAAAAGAGATAGTTTACTGTCGTGCATATGCGCTACTACTTCAATTATGGTACAGATACCGCGGTCAAAACTCAAAGCGCTTTGTACAGGATAATCGGTCTCCTTATTATTACTCCGTGGTGCTGCTCTACCAACCATGCTGTTGTGGTCATTTGGAGCAGGTGATGTTGAGTGTTGACGGCTGACTCTCTCGCACCGGTTTACAGATTAGAACAAAAAATATTTCGAAGTATACACGTTTTCTTAAATCTAAGAGTGCTTCCTAAGTAGAATGACTCTCGGTCTTGGGAAGCCTTTTGCACCCGGTTCATGATGGAATGAGCCTGATGCTGGCAAGTAGGAATCTTTTTGAGTTGACTAAGAAATGAAGCTCTCATACCTCCAAGGCAACCTATTATGAGAACTACAAGGTCTTTGTACCCTTGGTATAGCCTGCTCAACTCGAAAAAGAGTGCTTGATATTTCGTCCGTTTTTCCTTCTCCTTTATCATGATATTGCCATCGGCTAGTGCCGAGAATTCAATCACGTAAATGATCATGGTTTTCAGATCATGGAGGACAATATGAGGCTTCGTAGCACTAATACGATGATATCTGAAGCGTCCTCATTTAGCTGATAGTATCTCCATACACTTTCTCCCAGAAGACTTGAACCTCTGCTCGGCTAGGTGGATTATTAACGTCACGTGATGTTTCATTGAACAGGCGCGAAGGATGAGTTAAAAAGGAGAAATTTTTCTCAATCCATTTCACTCGCCGTTCGAGGCGCTGTTTTGATGTTGAAAGAGATCTTATTTTTTTCGTCCAGTGCTGCTTGATAGTGAACAGTTTACACTTGTTCAGTGTGTGATTTGCTTTCCTTAAGTTTCGAGCAAGTGCCCTAACTTTCAGAGTGAACTTTTTATTTGATGTTATGTAACTAATTACGCACTGAAAATTTGATGCATGCTGTCTCGCCGTTTCAATTTTGAACTTAAGCTGTGCAATACGCTTGTGAGTCTTACTGAGGTGTACTGAAGTATCGTTACTTCTATTTTCGCTAAGCAGGGACACCGCCTTCTTAAAAACTACACAGTTCAGATTCCAGAGATTCACATTTCCGGGGAGCAAATCGGGGAGAGTATTATTAGCTTCAGATAATTCGTCCATTCTGAGAAAGACTTTTTGGTGGATGGATCTCCTGCTTCTTATGTTGAAATTATCGGCTATCTGTGAAGGTGATCTTGCTGGAACGGGTGGTATGTTCACTGGAGGATTTGCTCTTCTTCTTGCCGATGAAGAGCTTCATATCCGTTTTTGCACAAAAAGGATACCTGATCTCTTAAATACTAAGGCATTTTATGAGCATATTCCGGGTGCGTATTGACCCAACGTTCATGTAACCCCTGCATGAATCCTCTTCGCGCCAGTGAACTTCTTTTCCAACAGGTAAGAGTGTTCGGTTCGGTCCTATTGCCACTCCCAACTGAACAATGGCCTTCATCCGAGAGAGGCATATTCTGGTTGGCACTGCGTGATGCTGGTGACGTAACCGCATAATGCGTTGCATTGGGGAGTTAGCCCAATGCAACGTGGCTGACTGCAAGAGCCGTAGCTTATAGTATTAATCGTGATAATATTTTTTTATGAAATATATTAATAATCTATTTGGTTTATAATTATCATGCAGGTACCATGCAAGGTTAAGGGTTACACGAGTGGAAAGAATAAGATTTTTGGATATTTTGAATATAAAAATGCATATGATTTATTCATAAAGCCTACTCTAGCTTTATTACATATTTTTTCTGCACTAAGCCAACTTTGGTAAAATATGGATCAATCAACATTCGGATCATTCACGAGGACAGTCTCTGTCGAAGGAATTTTGAATTTGTCACAAACAAAGTAGGATATTTCCTAATAAAAGTATGATATAATATCTCTTCTTATATTTATATAATTTTGTCTTTTTCTTTCTCGTTAATTTTTGCACTTCATGTGTACAGAAAGCCTCGATTGGTTAGAACGGCTGTCCGCTCTAGAAATGAGGCCGTGAGAGTTTTCACTCTTGTTTCTAGTTTTAAATAAGAAAGGTTGAATCTTTCTACTCTCGTAAGAGAAGATTAAATCAAATCTCAAAGGTTAACCTTTAAGTCCACTTAAAAACACTCTTTGTAAAGATGAGAAAGATTCGGTTATTCGATTTTCATTTCTCATGTAATATTCAATTTGAAAAATTCTCTTTTCAAATATCCCCAGAAAGAAGTAAAGTTGGTCATAACAGGTTAAACTTTTATTCTACTACAAAACACTTCCCTTTGATAGAAAAATTCATAAAACTCGATATAGATAGCAGCAAGATCACAGAAAAGTTTCAGGAGATAGAAATAACTATCTTCTGGCGCTTTAAGGCTCTCTGAATTCTAAGTCCGCCGAACTCAATTATAGAAGTGAACTTCTATAATCTGTTCACAACACTTAGAATTTGAATGGTGAACCTCAAGTAAGAGATAGAAAGTCAACTTTCTATTCCAAATTGAGGAGTCACAGCTCTGGTGCTGACGGCTCGCTGCCGAGCCCTTCTTCTTCTTCTGCTTCTTTATACCCACACTCCACTGCACCAGGGAGGGGGAACAATAAGCCTAGGTCCGGAGATATTCACTCCATGCAAAATAAAGCGTGACCTATTTGGCCATGGCTATGTAAATTAATTGCTACAGTATTTATAATTTTGCCTCGAGGGATGATATTATAATGCAAGGTTAGGTTTTTGATTATAAAAAAGAATCGGCTTGGAAAGTAGAGAGGTTAAAAATACGCAAGGTTGGTGGAAGTAAAATGAAGATGGCGTTGTGTATCGAAAATAAACGCGCGAAATATGATTTGAATCTTAGAGAGATATGAATCATGTAATACTAAAAAGAACTAAATGTGGTAATTAGAGCTTCTGTTTCTACGTAAATATAAAGTGAATTAAATACATAAATTATTGTTTCTAAAGAATTGTAGGATAGAAAGACAAGCTTCATTTATTGGATTGTAAAGAAAGGCTTCAACACTGAACGGTGGGTAAAACCTATTTTTTATAAGAGAAGATTCAAGTAATTTTCTGGAATGTAAGTATTTGGGGCAGGCCCATAACTAGCTATTGAAAGAAGATTTCGAATCTTGTAAATAAGATATGACGTTGAGAAAGAGGCATTGAAGTTTCAGCTTGCATAACAATTATAGATGTGGAAATACGGTATCCGGAGATAATACGTGAAAATCTATTATGTAATTTGTTTATTTTCCTAAAAAAGATATCCCCACTATAAATGGAAAGGACATGACTGCCATAATCGAAAGAGCTTCTCCCTAAAGAACGGAATAGCATTTGAAGTATTTGAGGGTGAGAACCCCACCAAGTACCACATAAACACTTCAAAATATTGAGGACCTGATTTCCTCTATTAATTAATTTTAAGAAGTTTAATTCCCAAGATAAGGTACAATGAAAAATAATCCCTAAAAATGTAGCTGACTCAGATGGATTGACAATTTCGTTTTCAATAGTGATATATACGTTATCTGGTAAGTTGATGATTGGAATCGGAAAAATTACTAGTTTCAACTTATCTGGAGAGATAGATAATCCCCTTTCCTTCAAAAATGAATTTATATTGTTTAGGCTATGTTGGAGAACAGCAATACATTCCTCCAATTCATATGAAGTAAAGTAAGGGACTATGTCATCAGCAAATTCTAAAATTTTACAACCCGGGTAAATGGTTGAATGTAATTTTCGCGTATAAATGGTATACGAAACGGGACTGAGAATGCAGCCCTGCGGGAGACCTTTTTTGACAGTGAATTTTCCTTTATTTTCGCCATTGATTCTAAAAAAGAGTTTCCGTTTATGGTTTAGGTTGAAAATAAATTTGCAAATCTTTATAGAAAGACCAATCTCCAGTAGGTCATGAACTAAAATGCTGAGGATGACATTGTCATACGCGGCTTTAACATCTAAAAACAGACAGGCCGCATATTGATTTTTTGATTGAGATAAATATAATTCAGAAGAGAGAATCGCCAAATTATCAGCACAGGAACGGTTTTTCCTAAATCCATATTGAGATGGAGGAAGGATATTTTGATTTTCTAACCAATAGACTAATCTATTCAAAATAAGTTTTTCTGCTATTTTTAAAAAACAAGAAGCTAATGCAATTGGTCTAAATTTTTTCCTAGTACTTTTTGGGAGAAGGAAGATCAAGAAATCCTTCCACGAGTCAGGGAAAACACTCTCATTAACAATGGCATTTAAGATATGAAGCAAATGTAGAAGGGAGGCTTTTGGAAGGTTTGCTATTACTTCAAAACTAATCTTATCAAGACCAGGAGAGGATTTTAGTTTCAAACTTCTCAAAACAGAAGCCATCTCTTGAAAAGAAAATGATTGATCGAAAATTTCAAATCGCTGCAATGCAGCATTGTTATTTGGCGAAGGAGGTGTATCATTTTGAAAGGAAGGAATGCTTTCTAAAAAGAAATCTGGGAGCGGGGGTATCACTATATTAGCAAAATCATTGGACATCGCTAAAAAGGTTTGTATATAAGCATTCATGTCATCTAATGTATCTAAATTTATAGAGGTAGATGTAGACGAAGGTGGATTTAATAATCTGTGTCGAAACCCTCTTATTTTATTCCAAACATTACTAATAGGAGAATTAAAGGATAAAGATTCACAATATGATCTAAAACTGGCACATTTAATGCTTTTTAACCTTTTCGTGGTTAATGCCTGATATTTTTGAAAATTAATGAAGTTTACATAATTGGAAGAGGCAACATAATGCTTAAATTTGGCTAATCTCAAGCGAGAAATTTTATCGCATTCATCATTCCACCAGGGTGGGGGGGAGCTCGGATAAAATTTTTTCCTGGAAGGCTTCCTATCTAATTTTGGGTCCGCCTTATGAGGGGCATCATCTACGTCCTTTACAAAATTATAATACGCATTGGTAATATCATATGGAGATTTAAGTTCAGGAAGATTGTCTTCTTTATGGAGTGACGACAAAAAGGATTTGAAATTTTTCCAATCAACTCTTTTTAAATTATATTTGTGTGAAAAGAACTGGTGGTATTTAAATGGAATGCCGATGTCAATTTTCAATGGGAAGTGATCGCTACCCATTTTATCATCCAGAACTGACCATGAAGCAATTAATTTTAAGTTACTGGAAACTATCGTTAAATCTATAGCTGATCTGGCCTGTCCTGGACGATGAACTAGAGTCGATTCCCCACTATTAATAACAAATAGATCCGTATCAGATAACGCATTAAAAATTGAGGTCCCTGATGGACAAGAAGATTCACAGCCACAAGATGGATGATGTGCATTGAAGTCTCCTCCAATAAAAATGCACGAGAAACTTCAAGTCGAATCAAAGAAAACCTGCCAATTAATTGACCTAACAGAAGCGCGAGGATTTCTATAAACATTTACAATGAGTAATTGTCCCAAATCAGTTGGAATCACCACTGATAAAGTATCGAGGGTGTCGTCTATACCATAAATAGAATCTATTTGCTTAAATGGAATGTCATTTCTTATAGCTATCAAAAGACCACCGCCCAGTCGATCAGGGCGATCTTTCCTTATAACATTAAAACCTTTAAAAAGAAATCTGGACTGAGGTTTAATCCAGGTCTCACTCAACAGAATTATATCAAATTTGTTCGATATTTTTTCAAGTGAGCCTTTTTTAGGGAAAATACCCCGACAATTCCATTGAAGAATGTTTGAAGTATTTTCCGTAGCCATTAACTAACAAGAAATATTGGAAGAAGCAGACTGTGAGGAAGGTTTCGAATTGAGAGTTAGGGGGGAGGGTGGTGGTGGTCAGGGAATTAAAATTATTTAGCATGGCCAGCAAAGGAGCCATTTGATTGTAAAGCTGTGTCAGAAAAGACGTCATCTGTGCAAGACTTTCAGCAAACTGAGGAGAAAGGAAAGAATTAAAAGAGGAAGGAGAAGTAGAGCTAGAGGGGCTGACATTGCTCTCTGAAGAAGCAATATTAGCTGTACTAATGATCCTAGATAAGTTCGACATGTTGTTGGAGCGATTTGGAGCAGCAATTTGCTTATTGTGACTGTAGTTTTGGGGAGCATTTAACAGTGTGATATGTTGATTATTCTGGTTTTGCGCACGTGATTTTGGTTTAGGAAAAGATGAGGTAACTGCAAAAGACTGTTGCAATTTCGAAATTGGATTACCCGTATCAGAATCTAAGTCAAAATCCCCAAGATTAGAGAAGTTTGAGTAACTAGAGTTAGGCGCTTGTGAGGGAGAAGAGGATGTAGGAGGTACTTTAAGCAGTGTATTAATATCAAGTGTAGAATTATTTATTTGCGCGCGTTTCTTCTCCTGATTGTAAAGACGTGTAGCATCATTGATAGGGATGTTTCTAAACGCCGCAATTTTTCTGATCGACATTTGATCTATATAAATTGGACATTTCTTATCCGAAGCTTAGTGGGGTCCTTTGCAATTAAGATAAACATAAGATTTTTCTTGAGGCCACTCAACGCCAGTCATGTGGAGCTCCACCACAAGAACGGCAGCGAGGATTTTTGCATTGCTTAGCAACATGTCCCTATCTACAGCATTGGTAGCAAATTTTTGGTTGAGAAATGTACGGTCCAACTCTAACTCTCAGTTGGAAGATATCAATGTAATCCGGGACCTCTTGCCCTTCAAATCTATTCTGCATGGTTTTTGTCTGGACAAGTTCTCCTTTGTCATTCCTAATTACAAAGCGACGTGGACTGAGAACAGAGCATTTAGAGCTTGTTACTGAATGTCTAATGATATCATCATCAGAAATTTCTAAAGGAACATCGCGCACAATACCCTCATGAGCAACCCGATAGTTGGGGACGAATGCAGCGAGGTTAGATTTAGCCAAGAGTTCAGAACTATCGATAATTTTGTTCGCGCTTTTCCCATCGTAGCATTCCACGAAAATTCTTGAGTAGCTGGATTTTCCAATGTGTTTGATTAGACCCGGAAAAGATGTATGGATAATTTTCCCTACCACTATAACATGTTAGGGCTATCAATCCTTTTTAGGTTCTACTATTACGAAAAAGGGACCTGTGTTATGGACTGTGTAGCGATTTTGAGTAAGTTGGTCGTAAGAATTGAAGGCTCGAGAATCATTTGTATGTTGAATTTTGCTTTTCTCCGGAGAAGAAGAACCAATCAGATGGGAGGAGTCCCGCTCTCCCGGTCTGTCCTTTGATGAATTGAGGTTAGGGACGCCAGCACATGCCGACGATTTAATCAGATTCTGTAAATTCTAAGATTGCTGAATCTCGTTGCTAAGATTTTGTAGAGAGCTATTTACCACATTTTCATCGAATTCAGAATCTGATTCTATTGAAACGTCATTGTTTGAAAGCCCGTCGTTATCCGGGGGATCCGACTTTCCAGAGGAGTTCGCCATGTTTTGTCGCAGGCCTTTTGGCACAACAAGCCACCACCTACCTGCGCTCAGTATAAGGTTATAAAGGATTCAGAATAATAAGGAAGGAAAAAGATATAAAGGCACTTCACGTTAGACGACTGATGCAATTTTTAGCCTTGAGAAAACACCGAACCATAGAACGCGTGAACTACTCTTGACGGCGTCTGAGAGAGTGAAGAAACAAACGGGACCGCTCTTCGGTTGAACTGCCTGTCCATGCAGGTCAAGCGCGCTGTGCCGTGATTGGCTGGTGCTCCCCACTCTATGCTATGAAAACGGGTCTTCTTTCTCTCCGCTTTGTGCGGAGGTTCGCCGCGCGAGATAGCTAACTGGAGTGTACCAATTTTACTATTATAAAAGGTAGGATATACCTTCATGTTACAAACTCAATACCAAAAATTACAAAACTTCCCACAATAATTAATAATAAGTGATAACTGAGAGATAACAAATAAAATCGTTTATATGATAAATGTCTCACCAAAGCAAACTTTAATTCTTGCGTTTAGTTATTTTTTCATGTTATGCAATCTACGATAACACTTCCTACTTTTGAGTACGTCAGAGAGTTATATTGGTAAGAAATCTTGCAAACAAGGAATGTTTTGAGACATCATACGAACAATGTTTCTCTTTTCACTCAATTTATTTGAAGAATAAATAAATCGTGTTATCAGATTAAGGTTGTAAAATTAGTTTATATATCAGCCTTTATCAAATCACTTCTCAGACGGATTTTACGAAAAATCAGTTTACTGTTCCCTATTATCTTGACTATTTTATGAAAATGAAGATTATAACTAGCACCTTATTTCTCACATTTGTGGGTGCCCTGTACGTGAACAGTAAGTGCAATATAATATTTATAACAAATATTACATATATGCTATCAAACATGCTTATATAAAAGAATACAATTTTAATTGTTCACTCTTAAGGCTTCGAAACATCCCAATTCTCCTTATTGAATTGAATTATTGCAAAATAATATGGAAAACATTTATGAACTAGTAATCATGATACGCACGCGTCAAGTTTCATCTTATTGGACACGTTCTAAAATTTCAGGATAACCATGAGAAATATCAAAATAATTTCCTCATGATTTTAAGATTTGAGAAAATTTGTGGTAACATAAAATGACATTAAACTTGTTTTTGTTTTTATAGGCTGCCCTGAAATCTTAATATTGACAATTGGACTGATAAGAAGAATCTTATAGCGCGCAAAATGTCGAAATGTTGAATATTGTATGTTAATAGCTTTGGATGCTAATCACTTCCAACTAGAACCTCTGAAGTATTTTTTCGAACTGCAAAAGAATGAAGATATCTGTTTTCCATAAAATTGTGCGTCCGATTCTTAGAAATTTGTTTTTAATTTACAACCAGACAAAATTAATAGTGCGTGCCTCATTACTTTACAGACAGATTGACGCACGTGAACTTTTTTTAGGAGACTCACAAATCAAGTATTTTGATTTATATCGATTTAATTTTTTATGTGAATAAGGCAAAGCTAAGATATTGATCTACGTGTTAGATATTTTGCTACTTCATCACCGAACATATTTTTCTGTCTACCGATTGATATATCTTGTGCGCGTTGTATTACCCGCGTCGCTCTTAGCTCATTCTTCATTTACCAGTGCTTCATAAAAATTATGAAATCCTGAAGTTACTGGTTTTTAAGAAGTTCATAAATGTCCATTTTTTTCTACAACATTAGGTGCAGATGGAAGGGTGCCTCCTCATGTTCGATACGTTAGGGTAAGTTTTAAGGACTACACTCGTTATCATGGGTTCCTCAGTTTAGTGCCACAAAACAATCGCTTGGACGATCCTCATAGCCTAAGACCTCTCTGGATGACATTTCAGGATGCACATCGTCCTTTTGAGCATTATTGCATTTATATGGAAATGTCGTATCACCGGCGTTATACTTCAGAGCCTCTCGAACATGCATATCCGTATCGCGATCATCTACCTGGCCGGGATCCTCCAGAGTTTGCTTTTGTATACTTTGCAGACCACCAATATTTAGCTACAAATTTCGTAAAGTACAATTTCAGTAGACCACATCCTAATGTAGCAGACGACGACGAAGGCGGACGCATTTACGTAACAATAAAAAACACCTCATTCGTCTATTATGCAATTATAAGGTACATGGGCGTTTCCACGGAAAATGTACCAAATCTCCCAAGGCTCCCAGTGGGGTATCATCACTAATCGGCTTTAAATTCTACAGAATTTTGATATTATTCATCTTAGCGGTATTTAGTTTTGATATAATAATAAGTTTGTTTATCAGCAATAATTATGTTCTTTGGATGGCGAATCTAAAAATGTGATGCATTTTTTCTTATCTTCAACAGCTAACTAGATGCTTGCGGTAAAACTTTAATTCATAGCAGATGTCTACTACTTGGTCCCAACCTATCTGGAAATGGGCGATTCCCGACTCACATTTCCTACCTGCGGAGAGTACCCCCACTATTGCATCCAGCGCGTTACCCCTCGCTTGCTTGTTCTCGCCTGGGATTATATCGTAGAAGGCTGGCGTACCAGAAATTGTAAATTTTATTGTCGGGAAATTCTTTTTTGATAAAAATTCAACTATTTTTTTTTATTTTTGAAAATTTGTCTGTTTAATTTAGAAATTCATCTATTTGGTGAAAATTGCATCTTTCTGGGATAAAATAGCAACTGTTAGATTGGAAATTCAACACGAGAAAAATTTTGTCAAAAATTGATACTTTTTGGTTGAAAAATGCAACTATTTGGTGCAAAATTTAACTGTTTTTTTTTTGCAAATCCAACTATTTTTGGAAAACTTATCTCTTTAATTTAAAAATTCATCTATTTTATCCGAAATTTCATCTTTCTTGGATAAAATTGCAACTGTTTGGTTGGAAATGAATTTTTTTTTGCTCGAGGATTCAAGTATTTTGTTTGAAAATTTTAGTTGACCACTTTGTTAAGGAACTATTTTGTGTTGAAGATTCATATTTTTAGTTGAAAATTCACCTTTTTGGTTCAAAGTTGAACTATTTTGTTGAAAACTGAGCTTTTTTAATTTAAAATTCATCTGAGTGAAAGAGAGTAACATATTTATTGTATAAGTGTAAAAAATTTATAAGAACTTCATATATTAGTCGATTTATAGTTCTTAGCTTCAGGGTAATTTAATTTTAATCAATTATTTAATTAAACTTACCTGAATTTACTTATTATTAATTAAAGTGTTCATTATAAAAATTTTTTCCAAATTGTTGTTAAAGGCGTGATATTATTTGATCTAATGAAAGCCGATAAAGAATGAAAAAAAAATTATTCCCTTCCTAAAAATCTATAAAATTATATACTATAACCAATTTTCCCAAAAAATTGAAGAAATCGATAAGAATGGACCAAAACAGTATGTATTTTAACGAACATCAACATTTTATTTTCTTGAATGTTTGTTTTCAGTTTGATAACAACGTAAAGAACAGTTAACGAACATAATTTTTTGAATAATGTATTATTGTTTATAACTATCTTCTCTTAGATCATTGCTAGAAAGTAGCATTTTATTCTAAAATTTTTAACTTTTCTCTGGCTTTTTCGTTACGAACAAATAATAAATAAACAATACAAAAAATAATTTTTTAAACTATCTTTCTTTTTGTGAATATTTCATCTTTTTGGTGAAAAATTTAACTATTTTAGTTTTAGTTAAGAAAATAAATTATCATCCACAAACAAATTTAATTTAATTTTCAATTTAAAAAAGAAAACAACATTTTCAACCAAAAAGACTAATATATCACCAAAAAAAGATTAATTTTTAACAAAATTCATTTCCAACCAAAAAGACGAGTTTTCAACAAAATACATGAATTGATGCAAATATTCTTAAAACTGATATATGTTTGAAAATATTTGGTAAACTATAACAATTTACATTTTTATAAACAAATTAGGTGAACAAATTCTGAATTTTGGAAGTTCAAGTACAATAAATTCGTTGCTCCCATTCAAATAGCTTGAAATTAAGTTGAAAATCTAAGTTAGTCACAAATATTAATGAATATTTTCGCAAACAATTTATCATAGTTAAGTATTAATTATAAAATTATATTTGACCAAAGATTATCAAAGATATATTATTTTTTATCAAATTTGCATCAATTCAGAAAATTAAGAGAAATCCAATCTTGAACATATGTCAAATTAAAATATTTGATTACAACACTATTTAAACAACGGGTTTTCCTAACTTTTCAATTATTCGTGTGATTAAAACGTAATTCTTACATTAATATGTACATTGAATCAGCCTCATTGCCAATATTTTTAAATTCAAAGTCATAAATGTGAATGCATTTTAAATTGACAACGTTAAAAAAATGAATGTACCTTCAATCAATTTTTAAATTAGTAGCGTGTACATTTGATAAATTTCAAATTCTGTGTGCGTGAAACTTATTTCCTTCAGATAGTAGAATTATTTTATTTCAAATTGAAAGCATTATTAGTTAAATCATTTTTAATTTATAGAAAATGTTTCTAGGCGAATTATTTTAAATTGATACATTAAAAATTGTAGTCAAACCTCACTTTCAAAACATTAAAAATGTTAAATTTGCAAGATTTTCAATATCCAGTTTAAAAGTCTTCAAAACTGAATAAATTAAAATTCTAAGCCTTCCAAATTAGAGTCATATATGGACAATCTATGAATGAGTAATGAATACAAAGGGATTATAAGTACAATGGATACCTCAGTTATGCTGCCTCTAATCCAACGCCACACTGTAAAAAAAAAGTATCATTTCAAGGCTAGATTTCGGTATTGAAACAGTCCTCCAAAAATATAGTCTCGGGTGGCTCCATTCTAATGCCACTTTATTTTGATGCCACT